>JAQZBX010008346.1:0-48281 GCA_029593785.1 Cabassous unicinctus
AAAAGCAGAGGAGACCTAAAGGAGGTAAAGAAGGGAGCTGTTGGCTGTGTTGCTGCTGGTTCCTGTGCACTGTGGGAACTGGGCACAAACGAAGCCCTCAGGAAGAATAGACTCTGGTCAGTGTTATGGCTGTTCTTCATCCACATGAATCTTGTTTCCATCCTTGACAAGTTACCTGCAGTTATTTTTTATGATGCTGTTTCATACCTCAAGGTATTAACACCACTATTCTTGACCCTAAACGCCCTCCCCTCCCCACATAACGAACTCCTACACATCCCTCAATTACTAGCTCAGAGATCTTCTCTGTGGCTTGCCCTTTCTCACTCTGCTGCAAGCAGTCTATTCCCACCTTTGCATTAACCCTTTATCAAGTCCACATCCCTGACATTAAAAAATATCTTCTGTACGGTAATTAATGTTTCATCTTCATGGTCTTCTACAAAAGTATGTCTCAGACTAAGCCGTTATACCACCTTCAAAACTGATGTCATATCCTCCTACAATCTTTAATAACTTATTTAGTACTTTTCACTAAATCAATTCACAATTTCACTCAAATTTATTTTAAAGGAAACTTGACATAACTCTCATAAATGGAATACACGTTACACTGAAATAATCATTATGATACAATAAAAAATGTGTGTCCATCTACCACAAAAAACATCTGTTACCGGCACTCTGGTGAAAAATCCTGTACTAAAATAAAACCTCTTTGGGGAAAGGAATACTTACCTTTAACTTCCCAGTGCCTATTATAACGTGCACACAGAGCAACAACTCTGCAAATGATTCTTGAATTGCAAAAATCTTTTAAAAAGCCCTGGCTCCAAACAGTAATTTTAAAAAGGGGAGAGGGGAATACATATCCTTGTAAATTTAACAGTGTAACAGTAGAGTGAAATTTTGCAGGTGAAAATTCACCTGAATTTTGCTTATAGATGGAAACAGGATTTTCCAATCTACAAGTGAGAATTTGGGCTGCTATTATGAAGATCCATTCTTATCTTAGCTCTTAAAAATACCATGTACTGGTTGGCTTAACCAGGAGTTTATTGGTTCACAATTCTGGAGGCTAGAAGTCCAAATCCAAGGTATTGAGAGGGCCACACTTTTTCCAAAGTCTGTAGCATTTCAGCCATTTCCCATCACATGGCGATTGCTCTCTTCAGTCTACTCTGATTTCCGCTGACTTCTGGTTTCTACTGACTGGCTGTATGCAGATTTCCTTGGCTTATAAGGACTCCAGGCTTATGGATTAAGTCCTACCCTGGTTCAATTTGGCCGCATCTACATAGGATCTTCAAAAGTCCTATCCACAAAACTAGTCCACACTATAACTAATAAAAACACCATAATTAACAATAACAGCTTCGAGGGTCCTGTTTACAAATGGGTTCACACACACAGGAATGCAGATTAGGACTTGACGTGTCTTTATGGGGCATATGATTCAATCCCCAACAATGTGAACAATTACTCTTTGAAAGAGCTATCAGAAAAAGAACTTTGGTTACTCCCAATGAGCCACCTTCTTTTTTTATTAAGAAATTGTATTTGGCCACTAGATATACCAGAGCCACATATCCCTTAGCCCTATGACCAGGGCAAGATCTTACACCATGATATCTGTATAGTCTTTTTCCACTAGTGTTGATTTCACATTTGAATTGCCTCCGGTCCTTTAAATGGGTTGTTTTACTATTTTAACTTATGCTTTTTATAATTTAGCAAAGATTTTTATTGAACCATGCATATAAGTAAGTCAAATAATTCAATAAATAAGCAAATAAATCAATGGATGGATGGATTGATGGATAAATAAATGGGTCATGAGCAGTCATTAAATATGGTAACACATTTAATCAATTCAAATGGGGTAAATTAGTAAACCAGGCTGACAGTTTGACAACATGTAAATTTAAAAGCCTTTTAATGAGTAGTAGTTCTTTTCACTTCTTAATTTCTTGTTTCAACAATTTGAAACTAAACACGATTAATAACAAAACTAGTTTAGCTTAAAGGCTTGGGATCTTACTTGTCAGGAATAACTGTGCAGATGAGAGAGATTAGAGATGGATAGCATGTGTGCCAGGAAAGTGATTCACACACCTCTGTCTTACAATGAAGTGCAAAGTTTATTAAGTTACAAATAGAAACACATTGACTCTGTCTTACAAGCAGATACCAAAGCCTATCTGGGAAGCTCACAACACAGGAAAGGGGCAATCACTTTTCTTTGCCACTTACCCAATAATATCACTGTTCCCACTGAGAACTGGATTACTTAAAAGGCTACACAATATTATAAATTTCTTTAATAAAATCTCTTCAATATATATCATTTAAAGGTCTTGAAAAATACTAGATATCAACTGATAACAATTCAATGCCAAAGGAATTAAGTGATAGCATAAATGATATACTCTAAAGATCCAATACATCATTAGGAAAAAAAAAACAGAACCCTTTCTGAAGCACTTTCCTTTTCTTCCAAAAGAAAATTTTTAAGGTTATATCTATCTAAAAATACTTTAAATATGCATTTATATAAATGGGTAATAATTTAAGTTAAAATAATCTTTTATCTTTGAGTATATAGAGAAATTCTGCTAGCAAATGTATAGTAGGATGGCACTATTGCATTTTCAGAAAGCTTAATAAAATTAACAACTATACAGTCATTTTGAAATAGAGCATTATAAAATATATATATGCAATTTGATTTCACAGTTGATAAATGTAACTATTACTTTTAAAAGGTGATTTATCTTCCAAGTAGTATATTAGGCAGATTTTATTATCATTACACACACATACACACACACATAAGAATGAATATTCACAAAGCAGATTTTATCTTCAAAAGGAAATATCCAGGGACACAGACAATGAACTCTGCATGTAGAATTTACACCTCCCTAAAACTTGGTTGAGATAACCGTAAATTCAAGTTCATGTAAATCAATACATGTAGTAAGCAAATTAGAAGGCTACAACAGCAACAATAAATAAAACCAACTAAAAGGTATTTAAGCGTTTAATCGCTATACTACCAATGTTTACAAAATGTGCTATGTTTTTGTGTTCATCTTGGAAATTCATGCTTCTAGGAAACCATAATGGCAACTATTAAAAGATTTTTCACTATTATCACCAAAAACCGTATTGTGTAGAGGTGAGAGAGTTGGTTTGGGAGGCAAATGGCTTCTGAAATGTAGTTCACTCACTAGCTTATTTGACCTTTGGCAAATTCAACTTAAGGAACTTCACTAAGACTTAGTTACATTTTCTATAAAACATGAATAATGATCCTTGTCCCAGAAAGATTAAATTAGATAACCGTCATGGAATTCAATCATTACTTTTTGGTTACTAAAAAGTGCATGCAGCTATAAAGGCTTTGTCTCATTACAAATTTGTACGTTTATCACAGTATTAAATCCTGATATGGTATGGTAAAGAAGCCTAGGGAGTGAAGGGTAGACTATGTCAAATTCCAAATAAAATTACTATAATGAATTCCATGTAAAATGCCTGTAAGACTTAGTCTGGGCTGAGTACATAGGCTAAAATTTCACTTGAGAGCTTGTCAAATTAAAACCTGTTAAATTCATGAACAATGGACTAAAGCAGACTTATTCTCCTACAGATTTATTATTCTAGCAATGGAAGAAATCTTATCATTGATGTAAAGGCAGTGGTGGACAGAGGTTCTGAGGGATGGAAGAGGGAAGAATAGGTGTAATATGGGGACATTTTCGGGACATTGGATTTGTCCTGCATGATATTGCAGTGACAGATACAGGTCATTGTATATTTTGTCATAACTTAGAAAATTGTGTGGGACAGAGTGTAAACTATAATGTAAACTGTAGTCCATGGTTAGTGGCAATGCTTCAATATGTGTTCATCAATTATAACAAAGGTACCACACTAATGAGGGATGCTGTTAAGGTAGAAAAGTATGGGAAGGAGAGAGTGTAGGGCAGATTGAAATCCCTTACATTTTTTATGTAACATTTATGTAATCTAAACTTCTTTTTGAAAAATTAATTAAAAAATATAAAAAGAAAAAAAAACCTGCTAAATTCATGGTACCCAGAATAAAACTGGTAAATATGAAGAGTTGAGAATTATATGACCCTTTCCAAATGACATTTTGTTTTAATTCATTCTCAAGGTGCACGATGATTTACATTTTTTCTTACTTTCTTCATTTTATATCCTGGGTTATACAAATCACAGTAAAGTCTTTAAGGTACAAGTTAGGGAATAAAAGCATAAAATATAGGTAAGACCTCATAATCTTTAACTTCAGAATTTCTCATAATTCAAGTATTTTTGCATTATTCACATTCTTGCCACACCCACTAAAATCCTCTTGCCTTCCCAAGATGTTAGAGTTCTATAGTCAATTATGAAATTTGTGCCTGAATTAGTGATGATATTTAAGTATGAAAAATATTAGTGTGATAACTGTCTTAAATCAGTATCAGTGAAATGACTACAAAACTTCTTCTTAGTGCTCTAGCACTCAAATACAAACCCACACCCCTTACCCTAACTTGAGCAGTTTAAAGATTCTACAAATAACTGTCCATGGCTTTGCACACATAGGAAAAAAAGTTACAGAAAGGACATTTGGAAGGGGACACTGTGGTCCATGTCTATCTTTAGACTGTCTCCTTGGTTTTATTTGAATGGAAACAGCAGCACAGCTACCTTTTTCTTCTTCTTGTCTTAGATGTTTCAGTTTCTTCTGTGAATTTGATAAGTTAACTTGTAATTTCTCTTCAAATGGAAAAAAAAGTTTGGCAAAATAAACCCAGAAAGGCTTTGCTCTTCTCAAAGGTTCCATCAGTCCTCTGGCCATGCATGCCAATGATTTTCATCTCTGCTGCAATTAAGTACTGTGCGCCTCAAATTTAAAGTTCTGGAAATGCAGAAATATGCTTTTCTTGGGAGGGGGGTACATAAAATACCAGGTAAACCTCTTATCTGTGAACACCTAGATTAATTATGCTTTAATACAGCTATCAGCACTGCTCCAGAATTTACAGTGCATCTCCTATCTCATGTATTAGGTTCAAATTCTCCCCTGTGAAAATTTAAAAATATATTTAATAATTCTGTTTGTCTTTCTTCCCTCTCTTTCTCTCTCTCAGTGTCTTTATCTATATCATTTATCTATGTAACTTGAATGTATGTATCTATCACACACCCATACACACACACAAATACAAACATACACCAACCTATGGCAGATGGGGTTGCTGAACAATACAACTCTAAGAAGCAATATGGTTTTTTACTTGATTCTCCCAGTAGTTCCCAAACTAAGGGTCAAAATCATGACAGCAGTATAAAGGAAATATTTATTTTGTTAAAATGATAACATTGTGTAGCACCGGTCCATTTGTGTTAAAATTTCACTGGAAAATGGCACAGTCATCTCTATTTCAAGGCCTGGTGCATACTCAAATGGAAACAGAGAAATGGAAATTAGTATTTTCCCCTAATTAACAGCCTGGTCTAAAATGAAAAAAGTTAGAGGGGGTGGGGAGAGAGTCCTCTTTTTATGAAAGAATGAATAACCATGCACAAAATAGCTTAGGTCTTACTTAAATGAATCGAAACTGCAGTTGTTATAAATCATAAATTATTAAATGATCTTTTGCCAGTCAATCTTTTTCCCTAAGAATATGCAAATGCCAGGGTTTGGGTTAATTTCATGTGTTAACTTGGCTAAGTAATGAAATCCAGTTGTTTAGTAAAGCACAGCTTTGCTTGTTTCTGAGAGGAAATTACGTAGATGGGATTTGCATCTATAATCAATTGATTGCATCTACAATCAACAAAGAAGATTGTCCTCAGCCTTGTGAGCAATCTCCTCATCCAATCAGTCTGAGATCTAAGCCAGACTGAGGATTTCAGAAGTCAGAAGAATTTCAGCCTCAACTTAACATTCTCTCTTGCTGGAATTCCAGCCAGCTAGCTTCCCTCAGAAAATTTAAACTAAGGACTGCAGTATCACCTTAATCAAAGTTTCCAGCTTGGGGCCCACCCTATTGTATTCAGACTGGCCAAAGCCCAGGGCCACATAAACCAATTCCCTTTATATATCCTATTGATTCTATTTCTCTGGAGTACCCTAACACCCAGGATCTCAGTTTTTGAGTGATCAGTGGGCAGAGATTTTTTCCCCCCAATATTTACATTTTTGCTGAGATCTTCTGACTTAACCAAGCTTGCTTCTTAAATGTTCCCTGAACACATGAAACTCCTTTCTTCTGAATTTTTCCTAAGTTCTATTGACCTGAAATGTAGTTGCCTCTTTTTTTCTAGTATTCTTCCTTTCAGCAATAAATTTTGAATCAGAAATGTATTTCACCTTTAATAAGAGAATCCTTTTTTTTTTTAAATTAAAGAAGTCTTGAAAGCTGGAACAATTTAGTCTAAGATTCAAATCAGAATAATTTTGCAGGGCTCACGTTAACCCTTAGCTTGTCCTAAAAGATTCTTAGGGTCTCCACATAAAATCACATAGTTACTAATGTACACTGTTTTTTTTTGCAAGAAATTGATACCCATAGATATGGAATCTACATTTACCAGTTATTCTAGATCAATAACTTTTATTACTTTTCTTTATTACAATCACATTTACCAGTTGTCTCATTATGCAGACATGAAATTATTTGTAGTTTGGACACTGATACTTTTTTAATGCATAAAATGTCAGCCCACTGCCTTAAGGTGGGCTTAAAAATTAACATTTACAAAAAGAATTCTGTTCCCATATTTCATCTCTTTAAAGATTATTATATTTGATGGGGAAGAAAATAAGGGAAAAATATAAACCAAACTATAGCTTTACGCCCATCAACTTGCTCAAAAATAGTCTTGCCCTTATTTTCTTGCCCTGAGCAGTGCTCTTCTAGGGAACTTCTAAATATATCTTCCTCAGGATCTAGAGCCATCATGCCATTTAGCTCTGGGGGTGGGTTGGGGTAGAGGGAAGGAATTAAAACAAACACCTTACACCATCTGCAGTTTCTTAAGATAAATATGCAAACATAGCTCTAATCATATATCCTAATCATCCTAATAAATCATCAATTATGTGAAAGCAATTATTCTTGTATTAAGAAATATGTTCTACTCTCCCTTACACTGAAAATATCAGGCATGCAAAATGGATTCAACTACTTACTGGTCAAACCGGAAACTTTTCCATAGATGAAGTGTTGATTACAAATCATATTTTGAAATCATTTGTGTCTTTTCAGAGAAGGTACTAATTCACTGTTATTTCTCCATGGAAGAACAGAATGCCATTTTTAGTTTTTTGGCCGAAAAGGGACTGATGGGAGTATTTGGAAGAATGTCCATAGAGCAAGTCAGAAGGTAGATGGTTTACCTTTAATTTCCTAGAAGATTAAGGAAAGTTAAATCCAGGCTGAGTATACAGCACTGGCCAAGCTATGCTTCAAAGTATCAGTCTCAGTGTTGGTGATTGCTAAGGGAGAGACTACAGTAGAAAGAGCTCTGGACTTCTGGAAAAATAGTTAGGGTCCACAAGGTATGATATTCAACTACACAAACTACCTCTAAAACATAATCTGATATTGAGGTTTTCAAACTTTAGAATACATTAGAATCATCCGGGATATTTGATAAAGATGTCCATTCCTATGCCCCACCTCCAGAAGCTCTGTTTCAGTGGCTCTTTAGGGCTCAAACATGTCCATTTTAAATATTGCCAGGTGATTTAGTCTACTCACCTGTTTGTACCCAGTGCTGGGCCAACGCCACTGTGATGACAGAGATAAAACTGTAGACTTGTCCCTGTGTCGCCGGTCTTAGTTAAGGGCCTTTCTTTAAGAAGTCTTATGCATTTATTATCCAGCCTGCAGAGAGTCTATGCTGAGTCTTTCTAACTCCTTGAGTTGAGAATAAAGTTATTTTGGGGGTTTCACATAGGCTATTGTCAGGACATACATATTGAGGTCCTTTAGAAAAGTCCTTAAAGTTCAAGGATTTTTTTAAAGTTCAAGATAGAATTATAATTTCAATTAGCCCTAGTCTGCCTAGGTATATATGTATTTTGGCCATTTTACCAAATTTGCTGTTCATTTCAGTCCACATCAATGAACTGGTTTGTTTGATGTCAAAAATCTTCAAAGAAAAATCTACTGTCACCTTTGTAGCCAATAAAGCTTTCTATAATATTCAGTATAATAACAGCTAATTAAAAGGGTACTGGAAATTTTTATTTAAAAAATGATTTGCTCCAGACCTTTAATTGACCTGATTCATTTAGCTCAAAGGTGATACTAATCAGAACTTCTACATCTACACGGGGCTGGGCCATTTTCAAAGCAGTGTCATTTACATTAATTCATTTGATCTTCATGAGGCCTTTAGAGAGAGTTTAGAGAGACATGTTCTTGAACTAGTTCTGTGGACTGGAGTTTCATAGATTTTTTTTCTCCCCATGGGATTATCTCATTGCATAAAATTGCAATATTAATGCAAAAAATCATTTCAAATGAAATCCGGAATTTAGCTCCTGTATGAAGGCATGCCCTCCTACTGTGATATGATGTCAGGCTGGGTGGGTTCAGAGTTCAGTTGCTCTGCTGGTATAAAAGACATCCATGATTGCCCCCACTAGACTAACACCCTAATTTTCCCCCATAAATTTCAACTCAAGCAATAGGAAACTGTTCCTAGTTTCCTACAGGTATCATGCTGTTTCATGGTTTTATCACTGTGCTCAAAGTGTCCCCTTTGCATGGGACCTCTGGATTCTCTCTCTATTCCCCCTGCCAAATTCAATTTGCCCTCCAAAACTAACTCTGCTTAAATGCCATCATCCCTAGGGGTCATCCTCCTCTGGACTTCATCGCTATTATTTGCAGGATCCATTTTCCCTGCTGAGCTTTGAACACCTGGAAAGCAAATCATGTCTTACTCATCTTAGTATACTCACAGTGTCTCCTAATTGAGGTAGATGCTTCATAATCAATGGCTATCCGGAAGCATTTTATTAAAAATGACTACATTACTTATTAAACCCATTTGGATTATATTGGTAAGAATTAAATGACTATTGTTATCAATAATCTGTGACTACTTCCTAACTTTTGGGTGGACATATGTTTAAAGCAGTTTTCCATTGGCCAGTATGTTTGTATTTTTCATCCACAGTTTCTTTTCAGTAGAAGTACGAGAGAAGAACAGTTGGGGATGTGGATTCCAGAGCCAGACTGTCTGAAAATCCTAACTCTGCCTCTCCATAGCCATATGAGCTTGAACTCTCTGGCCTTCACTGTTTTGTTTAAAATGGAGATAATAACAGTACTTGTTTCCGGGTATATTTGTGGAGATTAAGTGAGTAAATGCCTGCAGATTTCTTAAAGCAATGCCTGGCATTGGTGAATATTCAATAAAGGTACTTTTATAGTTAATCTATTAACCTTATATTATCTATTAACCCTGTGATCATAAGTATACATAAAAGGAGACCTGGCTATAGTTATTTCTATCATCTCTACTCATGATATGGAATGTTCTTTTGAATAAATTCACATATCAGCTTCTTCACCATTATACTTTTACCAAATTAGCTACCTGTGCAAGACTGAAAAATAAAGGCTCTAAGTTAACACTGTCCCATAGAACTACATGCAAGCTATACATGTAATTTTTAATTTTCTAATATCCAGACTAAAATATTAAAAGAACTAGCTACAATACATTTTAATACATTTTCTGTAACCAAATTTATCCAAGTATTATTTTAACATAAAATAATATAAAATAATGATATCCATTGTGCATTCTTACTGACAGCACATCTCAAGTAGGGCTAGCTCCATTTCAAGAACCCAAGCTATATATAGTCTGTGGCCTGTAGTCCTTAGTCTGCTATTTAATAGCATGCAATTTTTAGATCTGTCACTAGGTGGTGCTGGAGTCAAATACTATTCCCCGAATAAAGTAAAAAAATCTTAAAATGATGCCTTTGTGTTTTACAGTACACTGTCCTGTTGGCTATACAGATTCTAAATTCTACAAGCTATAGTCAGGATGAGCTTATGGGATAAAAATCACTATTTTCTTTAAGAAACCAGCAATACTAAAATACAAAGACAAAAAAAATCCCAATTCTGTAACACATACAATGAAGGGTTTGCTATTTGGTGGACCTATTTTATGTGCAAGGCCGTGAGGTTCCTACATTTCTGAAAAACTACTTTCTATAGTAAATTTAACTTCACCAGACTGGATGCATGTAATGAAATCTGTTTTCATCCCTAAAAACTTAGGATATTTAAATCCTTTATTTAGAACTGTAGTTTCTTTAGCCAATTTGTGTTCAGTTACAATTTTGAGAGCCACTTAGCATCTGAACACTACAGCATCAGTCTGAAGGTTAGAGTAGATGATACTTACTTTGCCTTAAAAAAATTTGGAATAGGAACAATATGATTTTTCACTTAGGGATATAGCATTTGAAAAGTACATGTTATTTTTCCATCAATTACAACAGAAATAGTTCTCAAGGTAATTGTTAATTAAAGCTCTTTTCTCATTCCATTCCTTTAATCAATTCAAAATGCTCTGTCTCTCTCTATTCTTCTTTATATCTTTAGCTTCTCAGCCCAAACACACATACACAAATAACTTAAGCCTCCAAGTTCACTGGAAATGGCATCATGCTGACCACGATTAATCAGACACGACCTCTCCTCAGCTCTGCAAGCTGCATACCCAATCAGTCTTCCCACATTCCTTATTAATGTGATTCAAATTGTACTTAGAATAACCAAGTTTCTAACTGAATATTCATTTTCCCACTGGTGGTTGTAGTTAGGATACTCCAGCATTTGAGATATAAAAGAAAATTTGCCAGAGAATTCTGGGAAAGCTTTTGTTCTCTCAGTAGGAGCAGACATGGCTAGTACCATCCTTCTCGCTTTCATCCTGCCTTGAACGCAGGCCATGGAGCTGATTCAGCCGTCTACTGCCACGAGGAAACAAGCATGAGGATGACAACTGCCTTCACATGAATGGCAGAGCAGAGAGACCCTGAGTGTGAGATAACATTGTGCCAGCACATCCAACACCAAGAAGTCATCTTCCTCCAGACTTCTGGTTATATCAGAAAACATTAGCTCATCAATTTAAACCATGCTAATTAAGTGCTATGTGACTTGCAGCCAAATAGATTCCTATACATTCACCTTCCCTGCTGATCCTTACCCTTTATTTTTCTTCTCTCTATAAGAGGAATCTAAAGTCCTCATCCTAGAGCTCTGAGATACCACCTGGCTAATCTGAAAGAAGGTGAGCTAGAAAAGTTAATCTCAGCTAATAAGTATATATTTTTATTATTTATATATTATTAAAATTATTACCCTTAATCTAAGTCACAAGTGAATTTAAAAATGAGACCTCCATGAAAACTAGAAAGGAAGAGAAATAGACAGTGATGAGAATGAGCACTGGAGTAGCTCTTTATATTTTATGAAGGCCTTTCACAAAGACTCCTTCATTTGACCTCACAACAACCTTGCTCTATAACAGCCTTGCACCTTTTCACAGGTGGTCATACAGTTCTTAATACATAGACCTGTTACTGGAAAGCTACTAGGGCAAAAGATAGCTTGTACCATCTCCATGCAATTCCAGAGACTGTAAGGATGATAAGAAAAGTTAAAATTTTTCAAACACATACTATGTCCTAAAGTCATTTCCTGGGTCAAGAGTTTTATATAAATTATTTCATTTAATCCTCTCACAATGGTCCTATAGCCTGGGTGCCATTATTCTCCCTAATACAGATGGATAAAGCAAGGCAGAGTCCACCAGCCTTTATCCTCTCATCAGGCTGTTCCCACTGCAACATCTGCACAACTCATTCCTACCCTTGACTTCTAGGATGCTGTAGCAGTTTGGCATTGTTTATGAATTCCAAAAATAGATACTAGATTATGTTTGTAAACTGGTCTGTTCCTCTGGGCGTGATTAAATTATAATTGGGGCTTTGACTGGGCCACATCAGTAGAATGTTGAGTCCCCGTCCTTGGTGGGTGGGGACTCACAGAGAAAACCACATGGCAGAGAAGAGAGTGGGAATTTTGAGCTGAACCTGGGATGTGAAAGGAGCACACACAAAGGAGCAGAGCACCTGAGCCCGGAGGGAACTGAGCCCCAGGGAGAGAGACAGAGCCGGTCACCTGAAAGTCTACAGCTGGCCTTGTGGAGAGAGCAGGGCAGCTGAGCCTGGAGAGAAACAAGCCCCAGGAAGAGAGGAGCCCAGGGCATCTGAACTCTTGGCAGATGTCGGCAGCCATCTTGCCCCAACATGTGGCAATAGACTTTGGTGAGGGAAGTAACTTACACTTTATGGCCTGGTAACTGTAAGCTTCTACCTGAAATAAATACCCTTCATAAATGCCAGCAGATTTCTGGTATTTTGCATCGGCACCCCTTTGGCTGACTAATACAGATGCTAAGGTTTCTTTTCCCACCAAAATACCCAAGATGCTAAACAAGCCTCCGCCAGCTCCTTTTGTTTGTTTGTCTCCTTCAGTTGCCACTGGTCTATAAATCTCACTTGTATTTTACGAATGGCAACAATCTGCCTCACTTCATGAAAAGGTTCCGCATTAAACTGACTTTATTTTTCTTTTGAATTGATGTTAGTGAATTTTGATTCTGAAAATCTGTACTTCCAAAGAAACTCAATGGACTCCTGACTTTTAAACTAGCTTACAGTTTTCTTTCACCTCCAAGAAGAAAGCCTGATTTAAAATGTACTTAATGAGAAAGTATGCACTTTAAAGATAAGCAAATACACTTTCTTATGGTTTAAAACAAGTCCTTTGTGCTTATCCTACTGATACCATATTACTTTTAAAAGAATGGACTCAGGCAGATTTTGACAATGAGGCTTTTCACTTGGATGTAGGAATTTAAATGCTTCCTTTTCTGTTTTTATGATGGAACGAACAGCATGGGTTCTGGTTTTATGCAGTTTCTGCCATTTACTAGTTAGGAGACCTGAACAAGTTGCTTTAAACTCCCTAAACTTCAGTTTCCTTGTCTCTAAAATCCAAATGGAAGGTTTAAATAACCTAATAACATAAATTGTTTGTCACATGTCTGTGCACAGTATGTGCTCAACCAATATTAATTCACACTCTTCTCTCCTTTAACCTCCTCATCTAACTTGGGTGTTTTAATCTTGCTTCCCATGTTTGTGAAGCTTGGAAGCTGAGAAAGATATTTCTAGGTACTTGATACTAGAAAATAGTATATTAAAGAAGCAATAGATAAAAGTCATTTTTAGAATATAGCTACCAGTTTCATGACCGAAAGGAATAGCAGAGGACAAATATGATAATGCCATCTTATGCTCTTTAAATCAAGATTTTATTTATTTGCATTCTGCTTTTATACCCTGAGGAATGTCCTCATTCTTAGATGGTGCTTCCTAGAAATGCTCAAAAATATAGAAATAATAATACTGCATAGTATTGAAAAAATCTGCATACCAAAAGAAGTGTATTTCCAAATTTCCCAGAGCATTTTGGAATAATCTTTCCTTAAGCCCAGTAACTTCCGATTGCCTAAAACCAAAGATGGCAATCAAGAGCTCTCACTGGGAGGAAGATGGTAGGGCTTGCAGAATCTGCAGACAGTAGTAACCCCAACGCTCAGTGGAAGATGACATTAGGTGCTTGACACTCAGAAAAAACTGTCAGAATTTGCTGCAAGTAACTGAAACTGTGGCTTTGTAAGCTGCTCATTTAGGGTCCCATGATATCCAGTGCATAACTCTCACAGGCTCCTTTAACACTCTAATTGTTATGTAACATACCTTTCTTTATCACTGGACAGTGTCTTATTGGGATCCAGGGACATACTAAATTTGATATTCATTACATCTAGCATAATAGCTGTGGCACAGGGAGAAGGTATTCAATAAATTTTAGTGGGAATGGAAGAGGAAAAATGGAAGGAAGGAAGGGAGAAAAGAAAGAAAGGAAGGAAGGTAAAAGGAACTTCTTGATATAATCAGCAGAATTGAAAGCTTGAATTTGTTTCACTATGTCCGACTGCCTCTCTTCAAATGACCACATTTTGAGTTGAGCTCATTACACAGGTAGTTGATAAAGCAAATCTATTAATAATGATACCACTGTTACTTCAATTTATAATGACCTCACTTAACACCATCCGTTGTCTGAAAGCTTTTTATTTTAATGTTATTTTTTTATTGAATTTACAGCTTTGAAAACAATTGCTCCTTAGCAAAAGAAGACAAAGATACCTAAATAACTGTTTTATTTTGTGTTTCCCCACAGTGTGGCAGCAGAGATTTAAAAACTGAGAAAAGCCACAGCTGGGAAAAATCATTCAAAATAATACAGGAGATTCAAGCCACAGAGATGCTGTCAACAGCAATATACATTGGAATCAAGTGGCAATAGATTTTCCGTGTTTAAAAGTCTCCAGAAAAAATATGTATATCTTGATTTAAAAGTTTATTTGGTTTGTTGTATGATACCTATTGACTCACTGAAAGTTAAAGTTCCCTTTTGGCTTTAAATAGACAAAATGTGCTGTTAATTTCAATGTTTGTGTTGGATCAAATAGGAAGACATAGTTGAATGACTCATACGACATAAATTTATTGAAACAATGTTTATGAAATTATAACAAACTATTAAGCAATGAAGACAATCAATATCTCTTTATTCCACATCTGTGAGAAAAAAAAAATAGAACTGATCTCATATGACTGTTAGCAAGAGTAGCTGTGATGTTACACCATGTAGTACGTAGTGGGTTGTCTGGCATGTGAGAAGGGAGAAGCAGATAGCAAATATTACATTATTACCATTTCTTCCACTGCCATCATCATCCCACCCACCTCTACTACTATGACGTGACTATGTGCCAGACACACAGAGAAGCACAAATGACTAAAAAGACAGCTTGACTATGAAAGATTTCATTCTGGGTCATGTAATTAAATAACAAAATGTTGATGTGATACAAGAACTAAACCATCTACCTCCACGTGTGGCTTAGACACTGAGGACTGAAATCACTAACCCCACCTCCAATGTACCGTCTATATTAGCATGGCTTTATTAAGTTGTCTTCACTAGCATAGCTTTCTTACTCCAGGAGACTCTTTGCCAGACACATAACTTGACCGTTCATTACGGGAACTTCCTGAAAGACCCATCAACTATTCACTAGGTAGCATCAACAGACAGTTTACAGCATAAGACTAGGAAAACGCCTCCCCTCAAAATCTGTGCCTTACAGTTCCATCAATGCTGGGTGCTTAGATCATGAAGCTTGCCCAATCCTAATCAAGGCCCCTCATTGAAAGACCTGCCTTAAACAAACTTGAAACTCCCAATATAATCCAGCCTGTGTCCCGTTCATGCCAAAGCCATCCCGAGACTATGTTCTTCCATACCTCAGCAAACAGCACACTCATCTCGGCACTATCAACAGCTTATGCTGGTGGTCTTCGGGGAGCTGACATTTGACAAATAAGTACTATGCAGCAGTATCTACAAAATGAAGGAGGATATTAATTTCCTTTGGAATGTCCATATTTTCAGATAAATCGTGGCATTTTTATATTTTGTGTTTTCCTCATTAGAATAGCTATCTCATACCCAAAATTGTAATAAAATAAATGACATCACATTGAAGACATTATTAGGAAGACAATTTGTATTAACTTTATAATTACAAAATCATAATCAACCCCATACAAATGAAATAAATTGCTGTATAAATATACTTACCAGTTTTGAAAATTATTTTTAAAAACAGCTATTTATTGATACAGGGGTCATCCAAGTCCTTAAAGATTTTCACATGAGGAAGTGAGACCCTGAGAGTTTATGTGCTAAATCAAATGCCACACAACTAATAAGAGAAAGATAAAAGCTACAATTTTATTTAGAAAGAAGTATTACACTATAGCACAGACCCCGTATAGTATATCTGTAGATCTTTCATCACTGGCATGATAGAATCACAGAAAGCTGGATTTGAATCCCAGATCTGCTACTTATCATCTACAAGATTTTGTACAATTTATTAACAATTTTGAGCACATTTTCTCATCCACAATTCATATTTGCCCCAATGTTTTGTTGTGAGAATTGGCTACCATACATAGGCAAAGTATTTTGCCTCTTTCTAGCTAGATTCCTAGCACCAAACACCAATGCTTTTTTTACTATTATCGTCATCTTCATCATTGTAGCAGTTTGATATTATTTATGAATTCCAAAAAGAGATATAGATTTTGTTTGTAAACTGGTCTGTTCCTTTGGGCATGATCCCCTTTGATTGTTCTAGATTTAGCTGAGATGTCTAAATTATGTTAAGATTAGGATGACTCAGGATTGAGTCTCCACCCCCTTGGTGGGCTATATAAATGGACACTTAATCAAGGATAACACAGAAAAAAGTTAGAGAGAGGAAGAGAGCTCCATAGACATGGCAGAGGAGAGAACTTTGATCTTGGGGCCCCAGAGAGAGCTGAGCCATTCACCTAATAGTTTGTAGCTGAAGAGACCAGAGCCCTGAGCAGCTGAGCCAGAAAGAAATGAGCCCTCCAGCCTACAACTGAGATTCGAAGGAGCTGGGCCCATGGAGCCTTAAGAAAAAGAGGAAGTCTGAACCCTTGCAGATATTGCCCACATCTTGCTTCAACACGTGGAAAATGACTTTGGGTGAGAAATCAACCTTGAGTTGGACTCTTCAGTAACTTTTTACCCCAAATAAATACCCTTTATAAAAGCCAACAGATTTCTGGTATTTTGCATCAGTACCCCTTTTGGCTGACTAATACAGAATTTGGTACTGAGAAGTGGAGTGGTGCTTTTACAATTACCAAAATGCTGGAAGTTTTATAAATGGGAAAGGGGTATTTTTTGGAGGAACTGTGAGATGTTTGATAGAAAAGGCCTAGATTTCTTTGACGAGATTGTTAATAGGAATATGGATGCTAAAGAGACTTTTGATGAAGACTTAAAAGTAAATGATGAAACTATTATTGGAAACTGGAAGAAAGATGATCCTTGTTTTAAAGTTGCAAAGAACTTAGCAAGATTGACTCCTGATGTTGTATGGAAGGTAGAATTTGAAAACTACGAGCTTGGACATTTAGTCAAAGAGATTTCCAAACTAAATGTGGAAAATGCAGCCTGGCTTTTCCTTGCAGCTTATAGCAAAATGTTAGAGGAAAGAGATAAGCTGATAACTGAATTGTTGGGCACAAAGAAAACAGAAACTGATTTAGGAAATTTCAAGCCTCTGGAAATCAACCTCCCAGATGATAGTGCCCTATTTGAGGAATTAACTAAATTTGGAACTTGTAAGTCAGGATTTAAAATGCAGTTATCTAGGAAAGACTTGTCTAATGGCTTGGACCCCTGCTTCCTGCATGCTAAACCAACAAGCTTTTTGAGGACAATATGGACAAAACCACTGTCAGCTTGGACTAAAAGGCACATAGAGGGGAAAGATGAAAGAGAAAATGGCTTTAAGAGGAAAACCATGGAAACTAAGGTCTGGAATTAAGATATCTCCTTGGGTCATGAGAAGAACCCCACCCATGTATACAAAGAGGTTGAGTTTGTCCTGCAGTTGAAGAAGGTGGATATTCCAGCTTTCTGTTCAGGGAAATTTTTGCTGCCCCAAGCTACAGAGAGGGTGGAGCACATTCCCCAAGAGTTAGGGAGAGTGAGGTTGACACCCCATTGCTCTGAGAGCTTTGGGTCTGTACGCCAGAGATTAGGTAGAATGTTGCCTCCACCTCACTGTACTCAAGGGGGTTGAGACTCTACCGCAGAGATTGGGTAAAGGGTGGCCATCACCCCAACATTCTTGGAGGGTGAGATCTGGAACTCGGTCACCACCCAGATGCTTGATGAGGGTAGAACCAAGAAAATAGTTGTTGGGCAAGCCTGTGAAAAGGGTGGGCCCCCATGAGGCCCCAAGGATGAGATGAAACCATCACCTTGAGAATGACTCTCAGATTTTGAAATCTAATGAAGTATGCCCTGAAGGTTTTCAGAAATGTAGGGAACCAGTGACTAAAGTTTCCCTCTAAAATTCTCCGTATGGTAATGCAAATGTTTATCCTTTGTCTATCCCTTTGTATATTAGAAGCAGATAAACTGTTCTGTAAGTTTCACAGGTCTACAGCCAGAGGACACTTTGCCTCATGACAAACTGTATTTCTATAAACTGATTGTGATGTGATTTTGTACTTTGCATTGTTATTAATTTAAGGGTTTTTTGAATATTGTAATGTCTTTTTGGAATTCAGAGAGTGGAATGTAGCAGTTTGATATTATTTATAAGTTTCAAAAAGAGATATAGATTATGTTTGTAAACTATTCTCTTCTTCTGGTTATGATACCCTTTGATTGATTTAAATTCAAAAGTTTAAAGTTTAATTGATTAAATCAAGATTAAGGCTTTGGTTTGACCACATCAGTAGAGTGTAACTCAGTAAAAGTCCCTGCCCCCCTGGTAGGCTATATAAAAGGACACTCACTCAAGAAGAGACAGAAGCAGATATGCAAGAAGAGAGAGAGCACTCCGTAGACACGGAAGAGGACTTTGCAACCCTGGGGAGAGATGAGCCACTCACTTGAAAGTTTGCAGCTCAAAAAGAACAGAATAGCTGAGCAGCTAAAGGAGGAGAGACCAGGTCTGCCATCCTACTTCAACACGTGGCAACTGACTTTGGGTGAGAAGGCAACCTTGATTTAGACTCTTTAGGGCCTTGTAACTGTAAGCTTTTACCCCAAATAAATACCCTTTATAAAAGCCAACCGATTTCTGGTACTTTGCATCAGCACCCCTTTGGCTGACTAATACAATCATTAATACCCTTTATTAACTATTCTTTCAACTTTGCCACTTTGCTCTTTTAAGTCAGATCTCATTTAGATAATCACAAAAGGGATGAAAAGAAGTCAAATCCTTGGCTTGAAAAATGGCACAGAAAAACTTTGGTTCAATTTGCCAGGCCTGTCTTTCTATAAGACATGGAGGTAGGAGAAAGATTTAGGAGAGTGTGATATACTAGTAAGTTTAACAAAAGTGCAATAGTAGCACAGCCTGTAAAAGAAAAGAGGCTTCCTTTCATAAAGATGACATAGGCCCTCCCATGAAAGAAGTTCAATGAAACACAAGGATAATAAACATTCTGAGAAAAGTGAAGATATTGACTTTGCATTGTCACCCACTCAAGCATGAGGCTGTCAAACCTGAAAACCACAGAAATCTTAACAGAAACATGCACCCTGACCCATAGCAGACAATGTAGTTTACCTAATAAAACCTTAGTAATAAGCCATTTGGGTGATTTACATGTGCTGATATTGTTTCTTAGTAGTATTTACACTTTTAAAAATGACAGTGGTATGATGTCTTTTGTTCTATTTCCTCAAAGAAAAAGCATTTTCGGTTCAGCAGAGAAAAGCATGTTTTCACTAACTCAAAGCAGTTGGATTGCTACAAGTCTAATGATTTTTTCTTCTACACAGTACACAGAGGGGAATGGCAGATATTTTAGAAAAGACATCAGATTACTGATACCCACAACAATAAAATATAATCATTTCAAACAGAGTGTATGCTTCCACAGAGAACTCAGAACATAAAAAGACAGCCCTAATGGGAAAAATCGTAATTAAATGACTATGAGGTTTCTTTCCTCAGAAGAATAAAAATTACATTTATGGCTCAGCAAACCCAGACATCACTGGGTCAAAAGAGTTAGAAAAGGAACTAGATATGAAGAAATAGAGAAAGAAACAACAAAAGGAAAAGGAGGGATAGAGAGGAAACAACAGGAAATAAGGCAAAATGAAAGAAAGAAATGGCCACAGCAAAAGAAAAAAAGAAATGTAGAAAGGGGACATTAAATTACAACCAAAAAAGCCTAAGTGAAGAAAAGACTATCTAACATCAGAACCGTTTCATTTATTCATCTCCATATATCCATAACTACCTAAGCCAGCCCTGTCAGTCATTTTGGGGAAATTTATGCCTATAAAGAAGACCATTTGTTTTCATTCATTCATTCATTCAAGTCATTCTATCATTCTTCTATTCTGTACATGAACTATGAACCTATGAAATCTGGTTGATTTAGCTACTACTTACTCTCCATTCTTACTTAACACAAACTTATCCTCTCTACTTTACAACCATCCTAAATTTCTTTCAGTGGCTGGAAATCGATGAAAAGAGAGGGTTTGGATGGAAAGACAGCAGAAACAACAATGGTTGAAGACCTTTCCTTCCCTACCCAAATCCCTAAACGAAATTGTTTGGTGATGTCCATAAGAGGCAATACTTGCACTCTGGGGGTCCTGGAAGAAATGAAGGTTTACATCTATTTCTTCTGCTGTGACCTGCTAAGCTGAAGAACATACAAGTCCACCAAAGTACAGCCAGCAAATCCAGAGCAAATCCTGGTGAGTGTGTGCCTGGGAAGACCTAGAGTTTAGGACCATAAATGACAAATGTGGTGTAATATGCTTGGGAGAAATGGATGCAGCTTAACCCAAGTCCCTGTGATACTCAGAGGATGTCAGAGAAGACCCTAGTGGTTTCTGTGCTTCCATGTGAAGGGGAATGGAGGTTATGGGGCTGCCTAAATAGCTGACAAGTCCAAATTAGATGAAAGGGTTGAAGGTCCGCAATGAAGGTGAAGCTGAATATCGACTCCCAGGAAAGCCAGGAGCATCACATGCTCCATATCAGAGTGAGCTTAGGGATCCCTCCCCATTAACAACCATCAATGCAACCATGAAGTAGTTCTCTCTCCATTCTCTCTGCCTTACATACTGAAGAAGCTAGTTCACAAATGAGAGAAGAAAGAAAATAGAGAGTTTTGAACTCAATATGTATTTGGGAGTTTCAAAGTACTAAAAGTATTTGAAGTTGGCCAAAACTTTCTAGAATTTACTCAAGATGCTAATAAGGGATGGGAATAAATGTTGGAGTGACAGTAAAATGCATTTTTTGAAATAAATAAAATTATTTCATTTTATACCAATGACTTAAAATTACTAAATAAACTGGTTATATTTTGATTTATCATTGATTTTTATTTTGCTTGTTGTGAGTTATTACCACAAGTCACAAGTTATTACCTACTTTAGGATCAAAGATTTTGTCTTAGTAATTTCTGTATATTACTTCACCTTGCTGTTGAAATATTGATATTTAGTGAGTACTTGTTGAAATGAAGAACAATGTGCACATAAATTCAAATCTCCCTTAAGGGACAGTTGAAGAAAATTGAAGAAATGCCCAATCAAGCTTTTAAAATGCCACCACCAGTGTACTTACACCTTAGGATTACCCTTTCTGTATCCACAGTCTTCTGTGATCCATGAAAGAAGACTCAAATTATGAGACTTCTAGTAGCAACCACTACCATTGCGGGGTCTGCTATGTGCTCAATACAGTGCAGTATCCCATTTATTCCACAAGAAAACCTATGGCTGGGCATTACTAGCCCCATCTCAGAAATAGGGAAAGATCTGAGAAGAGCCTGGTCCAAGGTCATAGAGCTAGTAAGATGTGGACATGGGATTTCCTACCCCAGGTCTTTTTCATTCCAAATGCTATGTCTGGTCCAGTCACTCATATGATTCAAAAAGTGCCTCCTCCCTCAACTTTGAATAAGATCAAATATATATGAAACACTCAATCACTGCATTAAACATTCATCCACTTTCCAAGGAATCAATCAAGCAGGCTTGGGCAGAAAATTTTGAGTACTTATGACTCAACTTCATTCCTCTGAGGAGTTAAGGAAAAATGCTATGTCCCCTTATTCTTTTTTTCTCAGAATCTCATTTCTAAGACTCCTGAGATAAACCATCTCCATTTGCTGTACAGCAATTTACAAGTTCCTCACTCTACCTAACCATCAAGGAAACACATTTAGGCTTGACAGCAGAGGGAGGGCTAGCAGGTGAGGGTAAGAAAAAGGGAGGGGCAGAGGTATCAGTCCCTTGAAACCCTCAGCTCAGCACCTTCCATTCATCTCTCACTCCCTCCACTCAGGGAGGCTCCAAGATCTAGAATGGACCTGAAAAAAGGTAAAGCCCTCACTATGGAGGGTGGAAAATACACTTGTATATGGGGGAGATTCAGCATGAAAGGAACGTGTCAGTAGAACAGTACTTACAATTGGCCCACCAGCTATGCACGTGACCAGGTTACTATAGTGCTTCATGGGTGGTCCTGTTCCTTACAAGACAGACACGGTTTCCCCTGCTAGACCATAGGTCCTTAGGAGTAGAGGCTTTCAAGGTACTGAAATGTGCCAGCTAAAGACAGCATTTTTCTAGCTCCAAGAAGAGATCCTTAGAATCCTTATATGGGCTGCAAAGGTGTCATGATGCAGAAAGTGTAGTGATATTTTATTACTTTTTAGTCAGAAATGAGGTTCTATAGACTTGCCTCTGAAATTAAGAAAAGGATCTTCTCTAAGTTATCCGTGTGGTCTGAGCCGTCCAGCCTATGCAGAGCACATAGGATGTGGCCTGACTGCCAGGGAATATTTGGGGTCAATGAGACAGATACCCAGAAATATCCAGAGTTGCTTGGAGCCCAAGAAGAGAGAATGTGGGCCCTGCTCAAAATGAGGTTTAGATTTAATAACAGCTAAGAGTTACTGGGTGCCTCTTAAGGACCAGGCCCCGTTTGAAGCATTTTACATATTTATCAATCATCACAGCATCTCTCTGATGAAGTACTATTATTAGTTTAATTTAACTTGAGAGCAAACAAACTGAAGAGCAACACAGTTAAGTAACTTGCCCAAGGTCACACAGCTAGGAATTGGTGGAACCAGTATTTGAACCCAGGCTCCTCGAGCCCTCACTCCTAACCACTACATATACCAAAGAGAGTTACATTTGGCTCTATAGGTCCTACTTAGGGTTCAGATGGTCTTTATCTTCTACTAAGGGGTTGTCTCTTAAGGCGGGTGTCTGTTAAGAGATGAAATAAGTACTTGGCTTGGTGTCTTATCACCATGCTTGACAGTCAGTAAATAATGTGTTAGGAAGAGGTCAACAGAGGAAATTGTTCAAGGCATTGGATCCTGTGGGTTTTTTGTAATGCAATTTATTTTAGAGAAGTTTTAGATCTTCATGGATCCTATTTTTGCCTCTGACTCAGATAGTTCATTTGTAAATGTGAAAGTTCTGCATAGGTACTTGAGAAGATCATTTAGGCAAACATTTCAACCACTTTTGTTTCAATATACTTTATACTAAATGTGTGATATTTGTAGATTGTTTCATTTTAGTTAAGAAAGTTTTCTGGGTTTAGTTTTATGAGGTGAAAATGTATGCTCTTGAGGCATATAAAGATACTGTAGCATTTTTAATTTATTCCATTATTTTTTAATTAAATTGCCCTCTATTATCATTTCATGAAGTGGAATTGTGAACTTGATGGAGCATAGAATTTGGCATTCTGTACTTTTGTCATAAGTGCTGCATCTCCTTCAATTCATTTGTCCTTTACAGCTTTATCTGTTTTATGCCCTTAATTACCATTTACAACTGTACCCAGGTCTGTAACACTGTGCTTTTTCAACAACCAAGCATCCAACAGGTGCATCCAACAGCATCCAAAATATTACCAGTAATATTCTAAACAATAAACATGACAGATACACTTTCCTGAGCAATTACCAGCGGATAACAATAGTCCTTTAACCACCACATATGGTTGTTGGGAGGATTAAATGAACCCTTAATGTAAATTCTAGGAACAGAACTGTGACAGGAAGTGCCAGCTACAGAAGTGTCAGCTCTTATCATCCTTCTTCTTTGACTTCTTTACTTGGAGGTCCCACAGGATCTGAAAGTTAAATATCTAAAACTGAGTCTGTCCTATCACCCATGAACTTAGCATGCTCTCCATTACCCACTTCCCTAGCTCAGGAGTGAAACTATCATCATTATCCACCTCCTGTCAGAAACCTAGGTGGAGGTTCTTCAAAAACTTAAATATAGGATTATCATATGACCTGGAAATTCCACTCCTCGGTATATGCTTGTACGCCAGCATTCATAGGAGCATTATTCACAGTAGCCAAAACGTGGAAACTACCTAAATGTCTATTGGAAGATGACTGAAAAAACAAAATGAGGTACGTACACACAATGGAATATTATTCAGCCATTAAAAGGAATGATGTTTGGATACATGCTACTACATGGATAACCTTAAAAACATGATTCTGAATAAACAAGGAAGGCCCAGAAGGATACATACTCTCTGATTTCACTTCCATGAAATATGTAGAAACAGCAAATTCATAGAGACAGAAAAGAGATTTGAGGTTACCAGGGAATGGAGGAAGAGGGTAGGGGAAGTTGGTCCTTGGTGGGTAAGCAGTATTTGTCAATTTTGGAAATTTTGAAATAATTTTTTAAAGGAAAGAAAAAATAAACCTGTGTGGAGGGACATCATCTCTTCCTCTTTTCTTTCATTTCCCAATCTATTAACAATTCTCAAAGTTCCTATCTCAAAAATATATCTTGACCACTCATTTTGCTTGCCACTACCTTATCCCAAGGCACTGTCATCTTCTCTCTGGGCTACTGAAATAGTCTGCTAAGAGTTCATTCTTAACTGCCTCCTATTCTTTACTTCCTAGCAGCCAGAGTAATCTTCTAACTGTGGAATGGACGGAAAGTTGTCTTTTTCTTTCAGAACAATATGAAAAACATGCATGAATTGCAAAAATCTACATTCACCTGTGGTGTACATTGCAGTGAAAAATGGCAGGCCATTTAGATAGCTCTAGAAGGCTGCTGGCTCACGAGATACTGTACCAACACAGCTGTCTCCCTAAGGGAATGATGGGGAAACTAGCACAATTTTGAGACATTTTAAACACTAATTACTTTAACCTGTGTCTGTCATCGTTAACGCTGCATTAATAAAGGCAAATGAGTTGACAGGCAATTGCAAAATGAAAGACTATTTTAATATAATATGAGCTTGCATATTTTACTTCAGTCTACACAGTATCATGTCCCAAGCCGATTACTAAGGAGTTGCATTTAAACCTTCAGAGACTTCAGGAAAGAAAAGACAATAGGCATTGCGTTTTCCAACTTCTTTATGAATGCTTTCTAAATGAAAAAATACTGTTGTACAATATGTCTTTAAGCACATGTGCATAAGGAAAATCTACTTTTTCAACTGTCACAGTATATTCTTTATGATTAATTCTTTCTAACTAAAGTGGTAAAACAAAAGGAAAATGCAACCTTCCCCATCTATCCATTCTTAGCAGAATGCTTAAAACTATGGGTTCTGAGGTCAAATCCTACCTCTATCCATTACTAGCTGTTTGACCTTAGACTAAATTCTCAACTCCTCTAATATTCAAGGTCTTTATCCATAAAGTCAGGTTGAAAATTTATAATTTCTATTTCACTGGGTATTAAATAGACTAAGTGAATTTTTATTTGTAAAGCCCTTATAACATTGCCTAGAACATAGCAAAATCTATGAGTTTGCTTTTTATTTTTATTCCTGTGGTCTTTTATTTTTAATGTATCTGTCCTAGGGTGATTAATTCTATAAGGCTTTTTAAAAACTCTTCCAACCATCAAAGGAGATATTAAATATGAAATGCATAGCTAATGGTGATTTGATATAGTCCTAAAGAATATTCATTGATGTCAAGTTAAATATGAACATGCAATGATAATGAAGATTTTAAATGACTTGGTCATAAATAATTTTCACAGATCTTTCTTTTTCACTTTATTAGAGTGGTTGTAGGTTACAGAATAATCATGCATAAAATACGGAATTCTCATATACCAACCTATTATTAATCCCTTGTATTGGTCAGGAACATTTGTTGCAATTGGTGGAAGCACACTTTTATAACTGTACATTAACTATAGTCCATTGTTTAACTTAGGGTTCACTATTTGTGTAGCATAGTTCCATGGATTTTATTTTTTGAAAATTTTTATCCTGTTACCATATATACAACCTTACATGTCATCTTTTAGCCACATTCATATATATATATTTCAGTGCTGTGAATTATGTTCACAATATTGTGATAGACCTCTCTACAAAGAAGATACACAAATTGCCAGGAAGCACATGAAAAGATGCTGAACATCATTATGCATCAGGGAAATGCAAATATAAACCACAATGAGATGCCATTTCACACTACTGGAATGGTTGCTATTTAGAAAAATGGAAAATTACAAGTTTTGGAGAGGATGTGGAGAAATAGGAACACTTATTCACTGATGGAAGCAACATAAAATTGTGCAACCTCTGTGGAAGACAGTTTGGCAGTTACACAGAAAGTTAAGTATAGAATTACCATGTGACCTGGCAATCCCACTAGTAGGTATATACCCAAAAGAATCGAAAGCAAGGACTCGAATAGATATTTGCACACTGACATTCAGAGTGGCATTATTCACAATTGCCAAAAGATGGAAGCAACCCAACTATCTACCAACCAATGATTGGATAAACAAAATGTGACATATACATACAAAGGATTATTATCAGCCATAAAAAAATGATGGGCTGATACTTGCCATAACATAGATGAACCTTGAAGATCTTTCTTTGAGCCCTTATATAGAGCTACTGAAATTCATTTTCAGTGACATATACTGGATCATGTACCTTCTTAAAACCTGAAAGTTGATTTAAAATAATATCCAAATTGCATAATTTTCTCACCATGTTTCTTTACCAATATGACGCTTCATTCCTGTGAAAGGAGATAAGATTTTGTGAAGCTCTGACACTTCCTTGCTCCTTTATTTGCTCTACCTTTAAGAAAATGGTGAATCATATCAGAGTGGTAAGTGTTTGAGATAAAACTTGGCTTATTGTACTGCCCTCTGTCCTCCTGACTCAGTCCAACAAGAAGCTAGAAACAATAAAACCTGGAAGAGAAGGGAGAGACCAGCAGAAGCCACCATGTGCCTTGCTACATGACAGAGAAGTCCAGGATCACCAGCAGACAATCTTTAGGAACAAGTAACTGTCTTGATGATACCTTGATTTGGCCATTTTCACAGCCTCAGAACTGATGCAATGTAAGCTTGTAAGCTAATACATTCACACTGTTAAAAATCAACCTATGTCTGATATATTGCTTTCAGCAGCCTAGCAAACTAGAACTCCTCCCATTATTGTCTCTCATAGCACATCACCTTTTCCTTCCTATCATTTAATTTTTAACTATTTGTTGTCTGCCTCCATCACCAGATTGCAACCTCTAAGAAAGCAAGCATGTTTTTGGTTTTCTTGACCACTGATACTTTAGAACCATGTACAGTACCTGGTTTATAGTAGGAAGTCAAGAAATATTTGTTGAATCCATGAATGATTTCTGTCTTAATTTAATTATAGAACCATGGATTCGAGATGTACAATGTGAAAAGAATACACTTTGCTATGTTAGTTTGGTGCACCTGCCATATGGAAGACTGTTTGCCATCACAGGCCAATGGCAGCCCAGGTTGAAACGATCAACAGCCAGCTTCCCTTTCCCCTAGCTTTGGAAATTCCCATGCCCTATTTACAAATAACACTTAGCAAAAAGAGCATTAATAATAAGCCACTTATTAAAAGGAGCAATTTAACCCACCATTATCTTGAAAGGAGGCTTCTATACCAGATTTTATAACCACATGTAAATCATATATAGTAGAGAAACACTAATGCCATTACATTAATTAGTTTTGTGCATCTTGTCTTCTCAATGATAAGGGGAGATTGTGTGAGGCAAAAATCCTGTCTCTATCTCTGTATTCTTCACAGTGCCTCATAATAATTGGACATCATATAGGCATTGCATAAATACATTTTGACTTGACTCGAGCTCTGACATATGGATAACATTATCTCAGGTACTGGACATAATATAAGTAAAGTAAAATAAGGCTCTTCTATTACTTCTGAATTCAAATGTGAAATATGAATACAGGGGCTTACATTTTTAATTTCAGAGAAAATAACCAACCACCTGCCTCTTCACTAAAAATAGAGAAATGAAAGCTGCCTTACCATATAACCAGTAACCTAGATTGAAACACAGTGTTACAGAGGCACCTCATTTATCACAACCTGGAAGGTATTTTTCTTTAAATAATAATAATAATAAAACACTTTTCATTTTATCACTAGGGTAATAATTATTGTTATGAAAAGCATGTTTCTATGTTTGTAGGTTGCCCTAAATCAGGGATTAAATCAGAGATTTAGAGATGTAGGAAAGCCCATGAGTCTTTGCTTCTTAAGTGAAGGAGGATTTATATACAATTGAATTGAATAAGAGCAATTAAATCTTCATGTTATTGTGATGTATTTTAGTAAATCAGCAGTAATTATTTTGTCTACTCCTTACAATCTTTAATAATCAAATAAGGGTTGCTCTTGTTTTGAAATTTTAATTTTACTCAGCTTATAAATTATATTTCTATAAGCAAAGATTTTTTTTTACTGGCAGCTTTCTTAGACAGATGAATATATGGATAGATGGAAACATGATGGAAAGATGGATACATAGATAAGTTTATGAATAAGCACCTAATAATTCTTACATATTCTACCCAGGATGTAAGAAAATTGAAGCTATGTGACTTCCCCTGATTCAAAGATATATAATCAGTTCATGTTCAGTCAAATTTATGATTAACAATCATATATTTCCTAGGGATTATGCCAAATAAAAAACGATATTAATAAGACTACTGTGAGATCTAGGGGATCAAATTCTAGTATAATGGAGATCGTATATATAGAGACTAAACTTGCAGCCTGATTTTCAAATCTATGGAGTTTGCATAAAAATAGAAACATTAACACTTTTCAAGGAAATTCTACTAAAGGATGCACACAAAATTTTAAGCCACTTACAAAATGTTCAAAATCCACTTTTCCACAGTCAGAGAAATTTCAATGACGTAACTGAGAAATTTGAGAAGCTTTTTGCTTAGTTTGATATAATCCACAACAAATCACAAAGGGGGTCTTTTAAAACATTTTTTCAGAAGAGAGGGTTACCCCTTGTTTTAGTTTGCCAAAGGGCTGCTGATGCAAAGTACCAGAAATGGATTGGCTTTCATAATGGGAATTTTCTTTAGGGTAAAAGCTTACAGTTCTGAGGCCATGAAATGTCCAAATGAAGGCATCAGCAGAGATGCTTTCTCAGGATTCTGCTGTGAGGTGAAACAAGATGGCAGCCAATTTCTGCCTTCCCTTCCAGAATCTACAGACTCCCGGAGCTTAGCTGTAGGCAACCAGGCATAGGGCTAGTCTCTTATTGGACCGCCTCTCTCTGTCTTGGCTGCTCTGCTTTCTTCCTGAGTTCAGCTGTGAGGTATCAGGCACATGGCTCATCTTTTCCTGGGCCTTAGCTCTTAGAGTGTCTTGGGGTTTCTCTCCTTGAGCTCAAGTATGGGTGAACCTCGAGTCCTTTCTCTCACATTGCAGGATCAAATATGGCGGCTTCCTTTTCCTTTGTATGTGACTTTCTCTGTGTCTCCATTTATATTAGCTCCAGTTAGAGGGCAGAGACTCAACCTGAGTCAATCCTTACTAACATACTCCAATCAAAAGGATCTCACATGCACAAGAATGGATTAGTTTTATTTAAAAACAACAACAAAAAAACACAAACAAAATAAAACAACAAAACTTTCTCTTTTTGAGATTCATAAAAGAACTTCAAACTATCATATCCCTACACTTAGACTTCAAACTTTTCCTACATGTATCTGTATACTAAAGAAGACATATTTTGTTTTACAATATTTTGAACCTCATTCATTAAGATAGCACCTTTCTAGAGTTGTGGTATCTAGATAACACTTAGGTTGCAGTTTCTTTCTGTTAGATTTAGCAGTAGTAAATTAATATACATATTCCAAAAAAATGATGAACATGTTTAAACTGGTATGATGAGCATACTAAACATAAATGCAAAACTGAACAGAATTTCCAAAGATAGCTCCTCAGTTATTCACATATTTTTCTACCCTCAATTTCTTCATTTCTCTAATATTCCAATATTTTTGAAAACTATCAATGACAGGAAGGCAAAAAGATCAAAGATTCCCATTAACACTGAGCCATGACATTCTTGACACATATTACAGCTAGACTCAAGGAAGATGGCACAGCAGAAAACCTTGGTTCAATCTCTGACATTTCTAGTAGTTGTAGCCCTATGACATTCAGGGTTCTTTCACTCTGTAAAATTGTGATAATACCTATCTCTAAGATTATTGTGGACATGAAATATGTCAGGTATATAAGGAGCCTACCACATAGTAGGTTCTCAAAAAATGTTAACTTGCTCTACATGATTTCAGGTTTAAGGGCAAAAATTAACATAAGAAGGAAACATTCTAATGTTTTGAAAAAGTCTACCATGTAGGATTTTAAAACCAAATTTGGATAATTATAAAAGGTAAAAGTAGGGCAATTGCATTGAATATTTATAATCACACTCTCAATGTCAACCTGCATTTTTCCCTAATTAGTCAAAATTACTGAGGTTATCTTGCATCTCTTAACCCTGGTACCACAGGGTCCAGTCATCACCTGCTTCTATTTATTATTGCTGTTCCCTGAAGGTGCCTCATGGGAACAAGTCCCATCAATAGGGGCCAAAACATCATGAAAATAAACTTTTTTTTCAACTTCCTGAAGAACCTACCAAGAGGTCAGCCTTAGTCAGCACTTCATGTTAATACATTATCATCATGAGCCAAGGATTCATTTTATAAATGACCAATGAAAGTACTTGTTTCCTCCAGCAATCACATGTCATATTTCCTACTGATTCCAGAATGATGATTCTCTTTTAAACAGTCAGCAGTGTATCACTTTAATACAAGTCTTCATTTATAGACTCACCTGTGGCTCAGATGAAATAATTTGGGTTTTGTTTGTTTTGGAATGATTATACAGTATTTCTTACTGTTCATTCTTATTTTCTTCGATCAAAACAAAATATATTGGTGTATGTGGCAAAGATGCCAGCTATACTACATTTTCCAGATTCCCCTGTCTGTTATCAGGTGACACTGCTCTGGCTAATGAGAAGTAGAAATCTGCTTAGGATTCTGGGAAGATTGTGCTGTCCTTTTATAGGCTTTGACCCTTCCTCTATGCTAATGCTTTTTGTTTTTTGTTTTTGATTCTTCTTCCTTCCTGAAACATGGAAAAGAGGGTAAAGCGTGAGAGGCTAGGACAGAGTGAAGACTGGTAAAGAGGTTACAAAAACAGTCCAGATTTGGCTGGCAGTCATAGTTTGATAACCTCCTGCTCTAGAAGAATGCACTGGTTCAAGTAAGAATCAGTTCTGAAGTGGATTGAGAAATGATCATCAAAACATGTATGAATGCAGTGGAGGAAGAAGGGGTACAAAATAGGATTAAGCTTTTTAGAACTCTGGTGTCCACAGCTCACACAGAAAATGGACATGGAGCAGCATTAAGTTCGAAAGAATGACTGAAGACACTTCTTATGGTTAAGATAAGCACAGGAACTGGGAAAATCCACACCACAGCTGAGAGAACTCCTTCAAGAACAGAGGGATGAGCCACAGTCAGGACTAATGGAATGTGTTATATTTTTTATAGGAATCAATCTTCCTAGTCTTTTCATCTCCTTATCTTCCCTTGAAGGGGGCTTATTACAATGAAATATGTTCAGACCTAATTCCAAGCTTTTTATATTTTTTTAATATCACCCTGGGAAGTGCTAAATACTTATATTCCTTTGCAGAGTGCTAAGTGGAAAGAGTTAGGAAAAACTGCCAGAGAGTCATTATCATCAACATTATTGCCCCTTGAGCATGATCCCAAGTGTTTTTAAAATATAAAATACAAGGGTGTTATAGCTCTGTGAATATGAAGATGGTTGGTCTTTCTAAACATTGAATGAATTGTGGCATGTCCTGGAAATGAAAATTTGGATCATATTCAGTGAGCAGAGATAATTTAACTTTTGATCAATCTAAACAGCTGCAATAAACACTTAGCAAAACATTCAGAAATGTTTTAATTTAGTAGAAATGTCATGATGCAAAAATTAATAGTAATACATATTGATTACTTACTGGGTATCACTCATTGTCCAATTCACTGTCTATAGTTGAACTCATTTAATCTCCCAATTCAAAATGGGGGCCATTATTATGTTAATTTTTAGACAACCCAAGCAGAATCCTATGTGACAATGGATAAGTAAGTTTCTTAACTTCTCTAAATCTTAGGTTGTGCGGGGCACTGAGATATCTCAAAGAATATTCTGAAGCCAGCATTTTACTCACTGAAATTTTCGATGGAAAAAAATCTGTTGGCAAATGCATAATGTTCCTTGAGTTTTGAGGTCATACAGTCCTACCTGTGGGTCTGAACCTAACACAAACCTGAAATTGAGAGTGAATAAGTATCACAAAAATAATTGCATGATTTTTTAAAACATTTTTTTTTCCAACTCAGTTTGGTTAGCAACTATTTTTTATAGCTTTTATTCTTTACGTATTTGTCTTCTCTTTATATTATGACATACCAATAATGAGAGTTAACTACAGCCAATGAATATAGTATGACTTATCACAATAATAATGTAAGATATCAGAAAAAAATTGGTAAAAAATTGTTGATATACTAATAAACAAATGCACAGAGGAGGGAGTACATGAATCATGAAATATCTCATCTCCTTACTTTAAAAGATACCCAGGACCTATTGTGTAGGCTAAATCAAGATGGCTATCAAAAGTATTTAATGTTAGAAAATTTGCACAATAAAATGAGATCAACTAATTAATTTGTTCATTCACTAAATATTTATTATTCATTTATAAGGACCAGGCTAAACACGACAGACAGATGACAAGTCCCTGCATTCCTGGCTCTTGAATATCAGAAGACAGTTGTGTACATGGGTAATAAGTTGAAGATGACAGTACAGATCACCTGAGGTTAGCAAAATCATGAGCTATACTCATGGCCAAGAAACTGGGCTATTTGGGCTGGGTATAATCAAGGTCCACAGAGATGGTATCCTAGAAGGCTGCAGGTGGGTGCACACCTGAGTCCAAAGTTCACAGATTGGAAGTAAAGTCCTTGAAAGCTGTGAATCAGGGGTTATGATCAAAGCAGGATACTCTGAGCCACAATAACAACCATGTCTACTAGCAGAATGAATAGGCTAATCATTTGGTTTTGATTAAGTATGTAAGTTTAACCTGTTCTTTCAGCCTGTTTTTCTTAGCTCCTAGTGAATACCAACCTGCTTATCTTGCCTTAACTAGAATTAGAGGGAAAAGATAATGGCTAGGAAGAAAGAGAGAGGAACTTGGAAACTGGTTTTGAAGACTGCAGTTTCCTTAACTTATTACTGTAAGTTAGGACAGGGTTGGAATCTTGTATCTGAAAAAAAAAAAAAAAAAGATGGCAATGTGGTTAAAAAAGAAAAAAGACAGGTATTGTGTGGGGTGGGCTTATTGTCTGGCTCCTCTACTTTCCAAAGGTTATGTTTAAAACACATTCTTTTAAATAGGTTATTTTATTCTATCCTAGATGTTAAACACATTAAAGCAGTTAATGACTAGCAATACTCTAATGTACAAGTCATAGTATAAGAAATTCCTATTTTTTGAAGCCGTGACCTTGAAATTATCATCTGAAGTAATTTAGGAGTGATGTGGGTGGGAAATTGAGGACATATGCCTACTTTCCACAACCATCACAGTGCTTAATACCTAGTAGTTTTTTTCTTAATATTTTCAGAAAATTATTTTTAATGTGTTGGTATATTTTGAGTCTTGGCACATTCAAAGATAATATGAACTCACTATGATATAGCAAGAGGACTATATGTATATGTATATAAATATATAAAGAGGTATGTATATAAATGCATAAATATAGAGATATAAATGCAACTTTACAGAGAAAAAATCAGGATTCCCCAGTGTAAAAATATTTTTTTTTGAGGATAACACCACATAAGACCAATGATGAAAATATATTTCTTTGTTGTGAGTACCAAGGTACTAACTGTATTTTATTGCAAACACCCTTTAAAAACTAATCCACATATGTAATTATCTCATTCTATGAAAAACCTCACAAAAAATTTTAATGGTGTTATTTTTTCATGTACAAGAAGTCATACAATTCTACTATAAATATTATCTTGATAAAAAGCACTAAATTATTTGAAATAGAACAAGGAGATTTTCACTCCATTTTTATGCATGCTTAAATACTAGAGTGAGACAAACATGCGGTTGGGAGAAATATTAGATATATAAATGGTGAGATGACACATATAAGCAATACTCTGTTCTCACAATTTATTAGATACTTGCCCTATTGAAAATTTATTTCAATGTTTAACTTTCTTTTCTGTAAAATCTCTAAATCTAAGGAGGTTAGAACCAATCTGTGAAAATGAATTTGCTGACCATTTAATATAGTGATTTGTTTTTAAGGATTTTTAAAAAACTTAAATTGCAATCAGCAATTTAAACCTGCTTACTAAGTGAAACATTTTCTAAATTATATGGATCTCTGGAGAAGATGCATTTTATTTAATCTTGGCATTAGCTTTAAATTACAGGAATCTACCACATTATATTATCCAAGGTATACAAATCAACTTTCATTTCTTTTCTAAATTGCCTCTCAAGGTTGTTAGATTTCCCATTGAAAGCTAATGGATTAAAAAAAAAAATATATATATATATATATTCTCTACATATGCCAACCAGAAACAACAATTGTTTCTAGTTATCTACTACCTTCTTCAAAAGGAGCTTACAATCCATTATATATAGACAATCATTAATATTTAAAGTATCTATTAATCAGGGAAGTGGCAAGATTCCTATGTACCAGAACTGAAGCCATTAAATGGTGGTGTTTCATGAACCTGATTCCCATATTTAAGCTGACTGCTAGATTTCTGTTTAGGAAAAAGAGCCCCACCCAGATCCTGTGTACAGGCAGGGACATGCACCTTTCAGTGCTGTGTGTGTGGGTTTGTGTGTGCGTATGTTGGCTGTTAACAATGCACAGGTGTGCCCCCCTCCTGAGAACTGCCATTGGTTAGAAATATATGAGAGGCTATACCCTCCCCCGCTCTTTGGAGTAGTGTGTGGTCAATGGTTGACATTGCTATGGGATGCAAATGGCTGATTCCTTTGTCCCAAAATAGGGCAACTCTGGTACTATTCATACTACAGAATTCTCAGTAGAATCAAGCTGACTAAACTTCTGCTGAAAAAACATCCGTGCCTAACCCTGTCCCAGCCTGCTTCCTTTGCTATCATGTGTTCAGCTAAGCACGCTCAAAATAAACTACTCACACAGTAATACCCATCTCAACCCTCGATTTGAAGGTTTCCATACACATACTCAAATTTAAACTAAAATCAGTTAAACAATACTTACAATTGCTTAAAAACTCTGTTTATGGACACTTCACATTGCCATCTCCCTAAATCATCACAACAGTCTCACATTAGGTGTTCTTATCTCAGGTCTCACTTTGGAACTGAAAGGTTTCTCTGGATGTGGGACTTTCAGTGTGAAAACTTGGAAAACCCTGGTCAAAAAAGGACAAATTGGTCCTTCTATGCTCTCCACCCTTACTGATGAAGAAACTGAGACTAAGGAAGGTGAAGAACTTGTGCAAAGTCTCAGAGCAGCATAGGAAGGACCCAAGATCCACTCATGAGTGTACCTTACTCCAAAGTGTATGCTTGTCCCACCACAACTGTTTGCCACACAATGGTGAACAATTGTGCATTCCTGCCCTGTTTGCTGTTCAAAGTCTTCCTTTAGTAAAATACTACAAATTAGACTAAAAGCAAATTGCTTGTTCAAATGATTGATTTTTAAGCAACAATAAAAGCAAATAGAGTATGACATCAAATTGTGGGCTAGAATCAATAGCTTGCCCAATTGCTTACTAGCTTAACTATCCTATCACATTTTAGACCATTCTTTATCTGTTATGTGCAAGTACAATGTTAATATCCAAAGGGAAGACATCATGACCTATAATGAGTTTCTGAGAACAGCCATTTTGATTTTAAATTTACTGTAATTAATTTGGGGGTTAGAAAGGGTGGATAACAAATTGTATTATCTAGATATTTCATTTACTCCTTGGCAGTAAATCCTATAAAACCCTTTCTGAGAGAAAAAAAGACTTATTGTAAAGCAAGCACTCTGAATAGCCATTGAGCACTAAAAAGTCATCAGACACAGAATGGATGACTCCTGTAGAAAACGTTGTAGAACTGAAAAGTCTAAAGCTCCTTAAATGACAATAACAGCAGGGAAGAACAAAAAAAAACAATTCTCATTTGGGAGCATTTATAGATCAATGGTTGAGCACTTGCTTGCCATGTACGAGGTCCTGGGTTCAATCCCCAGTAGTTAAAAAAAAAAAAAAATCAATTGGCCATAGATGTGATGGTCTCTTTCTGAACTCTCCATTCATTTCTATTGGTCTATATATCTTCAAGTGAGAGTTCCATGCTGTTTTGACAAGTGAAGCTTTGTAATACTGAAGTGAGGAAGTGTGATTTCCCCATCTTTATTATTCTTTTTCAAGATGGTTCTGACTATTTGGGACCCTTTACCCTTTCAAATAAATTTGATAATTGGATTTTCTATTTCTGCAAAGGAGGCTGTAAATTGTTTTGAATAGAATTGACATCTTAATAACATTTAGTCTTCCAGTCGGTGAGCATGGAATGTCTTTCCATTTACTTAGATCTTCTTTGATTTATTTGAGTTTTGTAGTTTTCAATGTATGAGTCTTTCATAGTATTGGTTAAATTTGTTCTTACATATTTGGTTCTATTAGTTGTTATTTTAAATGGAATTTTTTCCTTAATTTCCTCCTCATATTTCTCTTACTAGTGTATAGGAACACAGCTGGTGTTTACATGTTGATCTTGTACCCCATCAAATTGTTGAACTTGTTTAGTATCTCTAGTAGCTTTGTTATAGATTTTTCAAGACTTTCTGTATATAGAATCATGTCACCTGCAAATTGTGAAAATTTTAATTCTTCATTTCAAATTTGGAAGGCTTTTTGCTTCTTTTTCTTACCTAATTGCTCTAGCAAGGACTTCTAGTACAATAACAGTGGTGACAGTGAGTATCCTTGTCTTGTTCCAGATCTTAGAGGGAAAGCTTTCACTCTTCCACTGTTGAGTATACTGTTCACAGTGGGTTTAACATATATGCCCCTTATTATGTGTAGGAAGTTTCCTTCTATTCTCACTTTTCTAAGTGTTTTCATCAAGAAGGGATCCTGGATTTTGTCAAATGCCTTTTCTGTGTCAGTTGAAATGATCATGTGTTTTTATCCCACGGTTCTGTTAACGTGATAAATTACATTAATTGATTTCTTATATTGAACCACCCTTGCTTATTAGCAATAAAACCCCCTTGATTATGGTATATAATTTTTTTAACGTGATGTTGGAATTTGATTTGCTATTATTTGTTTGAGGATTTTTGTATATATATTCATAAAATAAATTTGTCTGTAATTTTCTTTTCTTGTGGCATCTTCATCTGGCTTTGGTAATGGGATGATGTTGGTCCATAGAATGAGTTAGGTAGCTCCCCTTTCTCAACCTACATTCTGTCTCCTGCTAGCTTATATTCTATAGCCCAACCCCTTAAGTTTACTCATTGTATTTAGTTCATATCAGTGAGACCATACAATATTTGTCCTTCAGTGTCTGGCTTATTTCTCTCAACATAATGTCCTCAAGGCTTATCCATTTTGTCATGTATTTACCCTGTTCATTTCTTCTTACAGCTGAATAGTATTCCATTGTGTGTTTATACCACATTTTGTTTATCCATTCATCAGTTGACAGGCACTTAGATTATTTCCATCTTTTAGCAATTGTGAATAATGCCTCTATGAACGTTGGTGTGCAAATATCTGTTGGCATTCTTGCTTTCTTCTGAATATATTCCTAGTTGCAGGATTGCTGGATCATAGAGCAGTTGTGTAGGTAGTTTGCTGAGGAACAGCCAAATCATCTTCCACAGAAGATGAACCATTTTATACTCCCACCAACAGTGAAGGAGTGTTCCTATTTCTCCACATCCTCTCCAGTACTTGTAGTTTTCTATTTTTTTAATAATGGCCATTTCATTGTAGTTTTGATCAGCATTTCCCTAATAACCAGTGGTGAGCATCCATTCATGTGATTTTTTGGCCATTTGTATTTTCTATTTGGAAACAAGTCTATTCAAATCTTTTGCCCATTTTTTAACTGGGTTGTTTGTCTTTTTCTCATTGATTTGTGTGATTACTTTTTACAAGATGGAAATCAAAACCTTGTCTTTTCACTTTTTAAAATAAAATCATTTGAAACACAAACATGTTTAATTTTGAGTCAGTCCCATTTATCTATTTTTTTTTTCATTCTCATGCTTTGGTTGTATGGTCTAAAAAACCACCACCTACCACAAGATCTTGAAGATGTTTCCCTAAGTTTTCTTCTAGGAGTTTTATGGTTCTAATTTTTGTATTTAGGTCCTTGATCAATTTTGAGCTAATTTTTGTATAAGGTGTGAGAGAAGGGTCCTATTTCTTTCTTTTAGATATGGATATCCAGTTTTCCCAACACCATTTTGTGAAGAGGCTGTTCTGACCCAGCTGGGTGGGTTTGACAACCTTGTCAAAAATCACTTGACCATAGATGTGAAGGTCAATTTCCAAAGTCTCAATTTGAATCCATTGGTCAATCTGTCTAACTTTATGCCAGTACAATTCCGGTTCTTTTTTTTTTTTTTTTACCACTATAGCTAAATAATATGTTTTAAAATCAGGAAGTAAAAGTCCACCAACTTCATTCTTCTTTTTAAAAATATTCTTGGCTATTCTGGGGCCCTTACCCTTCCAGATAAATTTGATAATTGGCTTTTTCAAGCATTTATGGCTATAAATTTTCCTTAATTCTTTACCATTACCTCAGTTAGCAAGAACAAAGGGAGGCAGATATCATCATTTTATTTATCCCAATATAGACTCAAATGTTTTCCTGAAATACCCTGCTTTATTTCAGTAGGGCTTTGAGATGCCACCTGGTTTCATTAATCCTACATTTTTAAAAAAAGGGCATACTTCCAGAAGAATTCAGTGGTGAAACAAAATATGTTCCAGATTTATTGTTGTTCCCTACTTTGGGGGCGGGGGCTGTAGTCTAATTTCTTATTTGGCATCCCTAGATGTTCTAACTACAAATTATATTTGCTTCTAACAGAGTTTCTCAAAAATCTGAGGGTTATCTAAATCTGTAATACCTGGGGGTACTATTTTCTTGTCTGTTCCTGGGTCCTTCCCATTCCCAAGTATCTGAATCTCTGTAACAGGGACCACAGGATCTCCTAACAATCTGCCTCTGTGAATCTTACCCTCTATCCTCTGCAATGCACTGAAATATTGACTGGTCTAGGGCTGGTGCCATAGGCTGTCCTTCACCTGCCCAACAGAGGTACTGAGCACTCTGACCCAAACAAGTTCTCATAGAAATTAGGCACTATGAGACCAAAGAAGGCTCAGCTGTTGAGGTTTCCCTAGCTCATGAATGCCTCATTTACTTCCAGAAAGTCAATAATGGAAACCTGCATCACTGGAGAATAATGCTAACACCTGAGCACACATGCACCATGAGGTCTATCGGGCACCCTCTTGAGACTTAGCATATGAGATTTCACAAGACAGACAATATTACAAGTCAACATGTTGCACTGATTCTGATACCAGAAAGGGAAATTGCCCCTCAGTGTTGAATAGCCATATTTGCTAATTCTATTTTCTTAGTATTTTTGTATTTCTATTACTTTGTATTTTTCTTGTAGTTGCAGTGTATATTAATTCAGCAAACATCAGGAGCTGCTCTGTGCACTACTTGTGGAGGTTTAAATTGGAATAGATGTTCAGGCAATCTTTCATTCACCAAAATTTTTTGGTGAATCAAGGGTCTAGCTAATGTAAGAATGGCTCCAGACTTTGCTCATCATTTGCACACTTATATTTTATAATCAAGGTTTATTGCAAAGTATACTATTTAAGGTTGTTTTTAATGTGGTATATAATATCAGTTTATGGATAATACTGATAGGTAATGGTGGCACACCACATTACTGCAGGCGATTGAGTATTGCTTATACATTAAAGTTCATTGTACTAAATGAACAGTAGGAAACATTTCAACCTTTATATAGTAAAGTGCAGGAGCTTATCAACTTCTATGTTTTTGGTACAGCTTTTGGCTCCAAAACCAAGTAAACAATGAAAACATTACCATCCATCAATATCAGCTGACCACCTACCACATGGAAGGTGCCATGCTCAGTACTGAGAATATGGAACAGCGTAAACAAGCCAGGCATAAAGAGGAAGGCAAAAAAGCATTCAACTCCATTTTAACACCAGCTTATTTCTTCTCTTCTAAATAGCCATAGACCATCTTTTCTTCTTCTCTTCCTCATTATCCCTTGTTTCACAAACTGTAGCATACATTGTAGGGCTTCCTGATATTTTCTTCTCTCCCCAATATCATATGCCCTATACTTATATGTTCCTTCAGATATAAGAAAATGGCACAGTGTATAAACACACACTACACAAAGAGCACATATTACATAATAGTTTTATCAAGACTGTGTCCCAGAAACTGAGCTATGTACACTCTCAATCAAGACAGTGTGTAACCTGTATGGAAGAGGCAGGACTAAAAACACAAAACTATTACTTCCATTGTAAAACAAATAGCTCTGAAAATTCATAGTTGCTTAAAAACAGCACTTGAACTGCCACAGTTGTAAGGGGCCTCTTATGTTTTCCATTTTTACTCCTTCCATCACATCAGCTAAACTGCCTTCTATTCTAAAACTCTGGGAGTTGGTGTAAGAGCCAGGTCTGGTATCAACTAGCAACTCTTAAATTCAAAGAAGCACCAGAAAGTGCCCAAGGAAGGAAGGAAGGAAGGGAGGGAGGAGTTTCAGGGATTCTTTAAATTCTTAACATGGTTGGCTTCTTTGGTATTGGAAATTAAGGGAAAAAATTAATTATCCAGAATGCCCAATGACTTTGCTCATAGAGTTGGACCAGACCTTACAGAAACTGAAAAGATCACTGAAATATTCATGCCCAGATTCAGGAGGCATACATTTGCTGAATGCCTAGTACATGCCAGACCCTGTGTCAGGCCCCTTTCTATTGCTTTGTAAGAATCCTTTTGGGTTTGCATTATTTTGCCTACTTACAATGGTAAAATTGAGTTGCACAAAGTTTCAATAACTTGTATATGGCCACCACGCTGTTATAATAAGTAGAGATGTTGGGCCTTGAACTTAAATAGATCTTCAAATTTGAAAATCTAAATACCCTTTCCACTAAACCATGTGGCCTCCCCAAATATATTTCTGTAAGAATCATAGGCCACATGTTATCACGGGAAGGAATCTTTTTTTACCTTTTCAAAACAGGCACATGGCCAAACAAGAAGTCTTATATTTTATAGTATGAAATCACACAGCCACATGACAACTTTTAATAACAAAAATAGACAACCTCACACATACACAGCACTTAAGCAGCAGTTTTCCAACAAAAAGCCACTGCTAAAATTGTGAGCATTGATAATTCAGTTTTAAGGCTCATTTCAGGTGAGCATCTCCGAGAGAGGCTGTTTTTTCTCATTAGGGGTAATCAGAAGTCAAAGATTATGCAAAGAAGCTATAGCACAGATCAGAGGCTCCCTCTAGAAATCAAGGCCCTTTTAATGTAAATATGATGCAATCCAAGGTAATAAGCTTACAATAAGTGCTTGGAACACCAAAAAAGGAAAAAGTTGGAGACTCTGGAAGTAGTGTTTTCTGGAACAGGATGCCCAAGAGGCACCCAGTGGTAACAGGATGACAGCCACAAAGGGTGCCCCAAGGAAATCCTGGGCATCTATACCTTAGATGTATTTGTTATAAGTCAGATCCATAGCCAAAAACATTGGGAGATGATGGTTTTGTCTCCCAAATCACCCAAAAGGTTACTGTGGTCAAATACATTTTAGAAACTGTATTCTCTGTCCTTCAACAGCAAACTCATAATGTGCTTTAGCATATTAAAGGCTCTGATACTGTTTAGCACATACAGTTGTGTGTTTTGTTTTGTTTTTAATAACAATGATTAACATCTGTGGTAGAAAGAAACACATTATAAGTAATGCTGATCTAATATAAAAACCATCTAATAATGAAGCATATTGTATGGCTCTGCCCACCAGGGCAAGCTTAGCTCTAAGGAATAATTTTCCATTTTATCAAGAAAAATGTCCTTATATCCTAGAACCACAAATCTTCCAAGTACAAAATTACTTCCATACGGGTTCAAAATGTAATTTGTCACAGCAATAGGGGAAATACTTAAGTAATGCTGCCTCTACTCTGGTTAAATCATCTACTTCTCTCTTAACTACTGAGTCCCAAGAGCCTGGGGGGCTCCCAATAAGCATTCATGCAGTGGTTGAATGAATGAACAAGTGAATACATAAAACTTTGTAACAAAGTTATCCTTTGTTCTAATCTTTGACATTTACAAGGCCCAGGAATAATTTACTAATGGTAAAGATTCAAAGTATGTATAACCTTTAGCAAAAAAACTAGTTTAACTTAGTTAATTCATCATTTCCCAATGTTTTTGACTATGGATCTGACTTATAACAAACACATATTATCACCTCACAGGAGATCAGCGTTTGATGGACAATGGTTTGGAAAGCTCTGTTGTAGGTTTTAGGAGTTCTCTGCAGTCCTTCTGTTGAGACCACTAGACTGTGTAGAGTACTTTAGAGCATCATGCAACACCTTAGACAAAAGAGATTAAATGATTTCAGTCCAAGACTCTAAGACATTTCAAATTCACTTGCTTGTCAATACCAATTTGTGTCCCAAAACTGATCAAATTCCTGCACTTTGCTGTTTGATGAGTTGTGCTTTAGACCTAGTGCAATTTATTGGTGTTCTTGTGCCAATAACCTTCCTATTTCCTTTGTTTTTCTTCTAGTCTGTCCTTCCACAAGGGAATGTCTGTTCCACTCCTGAACCTGATCATTGGGAGGGCGTGATGGCAAAGTATTCACTGTAAAAGAAATACCGAAAGGCACCATTTAACAAATGCTACACATACCTGCAAAGTCAGATTTACAATGGAGCTAATGAAGCTTAAGCTTCAGGCCCCTTCTTCATCAGTCTGCCACCCACACCCAGGAGTACTAGCAGCATATTCACACAGTCATACAATTTTGTAATAATAACCAAAGTAAAATAGTTTAGCTTCAATTGGTTAAGCTGCTGCCCCTTTCCTCTCCAAATTTCCTTGGGTTTACTTTCTCTCATAGTCCCCAGACTTGGGGAGGACTGTGAACATTTTCAAGATCCAGCTAAGGGAAAGTTTAGGTTTATTTATGTGGTTTATAATCACATTTTTTAGTCAAGTCCTGGCTGGCTCTCCTAAAGAAGAGATGGTTCCATGAATGCTACTACCACCTAACATGCATACTCACCTGACACTGTGATACGAAAGTGACTCAAAGGCAACATGAATGTCACTGGCAGTCCCCTACCCTAAAGGATAGTACATGGTCTGTTCTTTAAAAAACTATTCAAGCCTTGCAACTTTGAGCCTCAAAAATATATTTCCAAAGACTTGAAGAAAAACTTGAATAAAACTGGCTTGCATAAAGTTTACTGAGAATGGTAAGAAAGCTCAAATATTCCATTTTAATTGCAATTTAGAAACAAGTTGTAGAACAATTCAACAATCAGGGAGAAACTATGGTCTTGAATAGAATGTATATGAAATAATTTATTTTTTAAATGACTTGGTAAAGAAGAGAGCAAAAATTCAGATAAAATAATACAATTTGGCAGAAAATTTAAAAGATGAGTTCAGAAATCAATAGAAATTTTTGAAATTAAGCAGAAAATGGTAACACCAAAAATAAATAAATAAATAAAAAGAGCATTAATAAGAAGAGATGATAATCCAAAAAGTGAAGAGGAATGAATCACATGACTACATTGGAAGAAATAAAAGATTTAAATTACTTGCTGAAATCACATAAAATAAATGATATTGATAAAAATAATGAGAATATCAATGATAAACTGGTTAATAACTATTGCTAATTCAGTGAGTATTTAAGATCAATGTACAACAAAGTTTGAAATGTTATGGGATCTTAAAACTTATGAAAGAAAATGTATAGACATATTTCCAAATTTGACAACAATCCTAAAAAATCACATAATCTTACCACTAATGAACTGTAAAGCTAAAGAATCTTTCTTAACTATAATTAATAAATAAATTTCCACCAGTTCTGCTATAAATCTGAATTATCTTTCTGTTCTCTCTAAAGAAAATACTGCAAAATCATCAAATGTTACACAAGCAAAAATTATGAAAAATATTAGAGATTCATAAAGCAGCTAATTATTTTAAAAATACATTATTGTTTTAAGTTTTCTCCTGGTCATGGAATTCATCTGCTTTCTAAATTTATAATTTATAAATATATAATTTCTCACCCTAAATATTTACTTTTACTTTTAGTTTTGTATTTTAATTGTGCATCATTTTTCTTATTAAAGAGGATCCTAAAGTTATATAAACTCCAGATGCTACAAAATCTAAATCTGCCTCTGTATGATAGTGAGATTAGATGAATTAAGTAAATTCCTGGGCCAGTTCAGAAATAGATGTCTAACAAATTTTATATAATTTTATTTGTTGGAGTAAATGTGCCAGCTTGTACAAACAAAGAGGGTACCACTGACCTAGGATACTTTGAATAGTTTCTCCCAGATTGGTATTAGACATGAGTTGACTCATCTATATGCTAAGTTTGCCTTATGAGAAATACACATGCACGAGCATACACCCATGCATATAAAACACTTAAGACACTGTATTTGCTTTATATTGCTGTGTAACACATTTATACCCACAAAAGTATCTCTTACAACAATATCCATTTATTATTTCACAATGCTGTATGTCAGACATCAGGTAGTCTTGACTGGGTCTCTGTTCAGGATCTCACAAGGCGCCAAATCAGAGTGAGACCTGGCTGGGCTCTTACGTGGAAGCACTGGGACCCAGTCTACTTCAAGCTCATTCAGGTTGTTGGCAGAATGCAGTTCCTTGCAGTTGCAAGTGTAGGGTCACCACTCAGGCTGCAAGATTCCTTGTGATGTGGTCCCCTCCAGCTTCCAACCATCAACGGGGCATCGAGTCCATTTCCACTTTAAGTCTCTCTGGCCTGTTCCTCTGCCACCAGTAGGAGAAAGCTCTATGCATTTAATGGCTCATGTGATGAGATTAGGTTTACTCTGTCTCCGTATTTTAGGATAATCTCCCAATCCTAAGGTTAACTGTTACATAACAAAACATAACATAATTTAAAAATAACATATTCACAGGATTATGATCTCCTTATGCTCACAGGCTCTACACATACTCAAAGGGGAGGAGATTATACAAGGGTGAGGGGTCAGTGGGGCCCATTCTCAGAACTGGGTCAACTACAGACATTCCACTGAAATTATTTGCTTGAATATTACATGTGAGGTCTATGGTGAAGGAAGGGCAGAGTTCTGTTTCCCAGGGAGTTTAACCCTGGTCCATATGAACCTAAAAAAGTAAGTCAGAGAGAGCAAGAGATAAAGAAAGATATAATTCCACAGATTGGCAGAGAGAGAGAAACAAAGAAACAGACTTGTCATAATACCAAATACTGGGTATATTCTTTTCCTTACTGATTTGCTAATTATACTTTCTAGAAGAAGACATAAAACATTCTACAATGTTTGTTTTCCTTAGAAGATATTTGCATCTCCTAATTGGTATGTTATTTCCAAATTACACTCTGGTACAAATCTGAACATTTGAGCCATTCTTGAGTCTTCCTTCCCAAAGTTGTTTATGCTGTGGAATGTCTGAGTATAATTAAATTATTGTCTCAAACAAATTAACCATATCCATGCATACATTAACATATCATTATAAACACAGAAAAACATAGATGTGTGCCACAGAATGGTGCTACACAGATCTGGGCTTGTTTTTCTTGTAACTGGCTTCAATACTGGGAACTGGAAGAGGCCAAGCAAACACCAGGAAAAAGAGAAAATTTACCCTTAACTGAAAGAAGGGGAGGCTGTGATAGTTTTAAATATTTATCATATATTTACTCTAATCCCCTTTCCTCTTACACCATGGGAAGAATATATTGCCCCATCACATTGATATTGGGATTTGCCATGTGACTTGCTTTGGCCAAAAAAATGTTTGTGAATGTGATGTGAAGAGGGGCCTGTCTTCAAGGTTTGGCTAGTCTCTTGTGCTCTGGTGATCCAATATTATAAAATCACGCCCCTTCAGAATGGGCATTGGGACAAACACATGTGAAGAAGACCTGAAAAAAACCTGAAGCCCGGCTGAGTCTCTCAACCAAACAGTATAGACCAGCTGTACCAGATTTGCCTGAAGACTTGTGAATATGAGGTGAAATATTTGTTATTGCAAGCCCACTGAGTTTTGAGAGAGTTTGCTATGCAGAATTAATGCAGAAATATCTGACTAATACAAAAGAGAAAGGAAGGAAAAATATTGAAATATAATAAGATTTAAATCTAATTCAGCTCAATATATGCACATATATATTATATATGGATTTATAGATCTTTCTTTCTCTCTATATATATGTGTGTGTGTATATATGTGGTGTGAATATAGTGTATTGCATTTTTAAAATCACCCCCTTTGGCAGATAGTTTCCAGCTAAAATTCAAATTAAAAGAGGTCCTATATGGTAATATTGCTCCCAATGAAATGTAAGAACAGTGCAGCTGGAAGCATTATTTCTCTTTGTCTGGCTATCAGCCACTGTAGTCTCCTGGTTATTCAGAATTTCAAAGGTACCTTATAACTTTATAAGCATAAGCATAAACAGAAAACTCCTCTTTGAGAAGGTAATATTTAACCTTCTAAATGATCCCAGATATATATATCTAATTCTATCAGATTTTAGTTTTCCTTTTTATAAATAAGAACAAAACACTGTTTATATCAAGTTCACAGTTTTCTCTTTGCATCAATATGGCATCAAAAGCAAAAGAGGAATACTAGGAGGGAGAGAAGACTTAAAATGCACTGCTGAAATGAATTATAATGTTTGGGAAAGCTGGAGGAAAAGCCCTCTCTTTCAACTATTATAAAACACCCCTGACCAGAAGATTTTCTTGCTCACTATAATAAAAAAAAAACAGAACAAAACGTTTAATAGCAAAACTCTCTACATAAGTTGATTGAAAGTTCAATATATAAAGTGCTTAAAAATGCCATATCCTGTGGTTGAAATTGACTGAGAAAACCTCTCCCACTTATAAAATGAATATTTAAGCATCTTTATTTTTCTTTTTAAAATCAGTTTTAATTCATACCCTAGATTCACACTATTATTTTTTTCAGTGATTGCCCTGTGCATTGTATGAGCTTTAGCAGCATCCTTGGCCTCTACCCACCACACCAGAAGCACAACCCTCTTCCCATACTGGGATCAACCAAAAATGTCTCCAGACATTGCCAAATATCCCCTGGGCGTGATGGTGGCAAAATCACCCCTGGTTGAGAACCAGTGAGCTAGAGAAATTTGAGTCAATGAACTCATTCTTTTAATTCTAAATGCTAATCACAAACACAAAGATAGCAAAAACGTGTATGTTTACTTTTTGCCAGACAAAAGTTAATATTACTAACAAAAGATATATATCATTATTACCCCCATAAATTTAGATGGGGAAACAGAATCAGAAAATTGAAGTGGTTTTCTTTCTTTCTTTCTTTCTTTTTTTAAGATTTATTTATTTATTTATTTATTTATCCCCCCCTTGCTGCTTGTGTTTTACTGTGTCCATTCGCTGTGTTTCTTCTGTGTCTGCTTATCTCCCCTTTGCTGTGAGGTCCCGCTGCATCAGCCCACCGCGCCGTGCGGGCTGGCCTGCTCTCACAAGGAGGCCCCGGGA
>JAQZBX010008347.1:0-48276 GCA_029593785.1 Cabassous unicinctus
TATATATATATGTATATACTTGGGGATTGAATTATGTCCATAAAACTGCTTTGATAATTTTAAATGGTTATGCAAATATAGTATTTCTTATACAGGCTAGAAAAACATAACAACTTATGACCATGTGAATTGAGTATTAAGTTAAATATTAATTTAAAATAAAATCCTACAGATAAGCTGAGAATGGCATTTTTGTATCTAGTAAAGAAGAGCAGGAAACATTAATTTGGGAGGAAAACAAGAAGAAAATATATAGATACAGATGATATAGGTACAGATGTGTAACATTCATATTTAATCAATTTTATTATACGTTAAGTTACTAAAATTAAATTGCTTTGCAAGTTCTTGACTCATATCATACACATGTAAAGGAAAGCTGGGGAAACTATTTGTCATGGCAATATTTTATATTTATTTAGAAGGAACTATAAGTAATATGAATTTTCTCTAGCCACACTTAGACACAATATTTCAGAAGTGGTTGTGCCCAGAATAAGACTAGTTAAATGGACACTATTAATCTTAGCTCGGCCTTTGTTTATAATTCTCTTACCATGGTTGACATGTTTGGAATTACAAATGACCATCACAAACTTATATATTCAGATTATTTCTCCTTATGCTTTGTTGAATTTGATTTGTTAATATTTTGTTTAGGATGTTTGCACCTATGTTTATAAGAGTAATTAATCTGTAGTCTGTTTTCTTGTAATATCTCTGATTTTAATATTAGGGTATATTGGTCTCATAAACTACTGTTGGAAAGTATTCCCATGGCTTCTATTTTCTAGAACAGGTTGTGGATAATATTATTTTTTCTTTAAATATCTATGTTCCATAAATATTCTTTAATGTTAGAATTCATGAGAGAAACAATCTTTGCCTAGTATTTTCTTTTTTAATTTTTTAAAATTATTGATTCACTTTCTTTAATAGATATTTGTTTGTTCAGGTTATCTATTTCACCTTCAGTGGGTTTTGTGGTTTGTTCCTTTCAAGTAAATCGGCCATTTTGTCTAATTCTAAATTTGTGGGCATGAAGTTACTAATAGGATTTTCTTTTGATCCTTTTCAATGTATCTATTAGTTTTCCAGGGCTGCCATATAAAACACCACACGATGGGGTGGGTTAAACAGCTAGACTCTATTGTCTCAGGGTTTTGAAGCTAGAAGTCCAAAATCATATTCTTGACAGACCCTGCTTCCTCTGGGATCCTGCCAGCATTCTGGTGCTGGCTTGCCACAATCCTTGGGGTTCCTTGGCTTGCATCTTTGCCTCCATCTCATGGCTTCTCCTTCTGGCTTCTCCTTCTCCTGCTCAGTCATCTGTGTCTCTGTCTAGAGTTCTTCTTCTTATAATAACTTCAGCCATATAGATTAAGGCCCACCCTGATTGAATTTGGCCTCATCTAAATAAGTTCTTCCAAGATCTTCTTGACAAATGAGTCCACCCTTTTACTACTAATAACATCTTCAAAGGTCCTATTTACAAATGGGTTCACATCTACCAGAATGCAGATTAAGGCATGAACATGACTTTTGTGGGATGCCTGACTGAATCCCCAAGCATGTCCAAGGGATTAGGGATGGTGTCACCATATTTTGTTTCTAATGTTTGTGCCTGTCTTTTCTCACTTTGTATCTTGGTTAACCTGGGTAAAGGTTTGTCAATTTCATTGATCTTGTCAAGAAGCCAGCTTTTGGAATTGTTGATTCCCTATTGTTTCCTGTTTTCAATTTCAGTGATTTCTGCTCAAATTTTTGTTATTCCTTTCTTCTGTTTGTATTAGGTTAAATTTCCTTTTCTTTCTATAGTTTCCCAATGTGGAAGTACTGGTTTATTTCTTTTATTTTTTAGATATTTATTCTTCTTACTCATGTATTTAATGCTATAACTTTCCCTCTTAGCATTGCTGTTTCTGCATCCCACACTTCTTGATAAGTTGCATTTTCATTTTTATTGCATCAACATATTTTTAAAAATTTTCTTGAAACTTCTTTGACCCATGGATTGCTTAAAAGAATATTGTTTAATACCCAAATATTTTGGGATTTTACAGATATATTTTTGTTATTGATTTTTCATTTAATTCCACTGTGGACTGAGTACACATTATTTTTATTATTTTTAATTCATTAAGGCATGCTTTTTTGACCCAAGATTTGGTCCATCTTGATGAATGTTCCATGTGAGGTTGAGGAGAACGTGTATTCTGCTGTTGTTGGATGAAGTATTCTATAAATGTCTATCACATCCACTTGATTGATGGTGCTGTTCAGTATAACTATATCCTCACCGATTTTTTGCCTGATGGATCTGTCAATTACTGATAGAGTGCTGGTGAAGTCTCAACTATAATAGTGGATTTATTCATTTCCCCTTACATGCTAATTTTTGCCTCATATATTTTGATACTCTATTGTTAAGCACATATGTATTCAGGATTGTTTCATGTTCTTGAGGAATTGATCTCTTTACATTTTATTATGCCCCTATTTATTCCTGATAATATTCCATGTTCTGAAGTCTGTCTGAAATTAATATACTTATTCCAGGTTTCTTTTGATTAGTATTAGTTTGATATGTATTTCTCCATAATTTTAGCTGAATATTAATATTTAAAGCAGGCTTCCTGTAGAAATGATACAATGGGTCATATTTCATGTGCTTTCTGTTTTTATTTTTAACAATAAAAATGTATTAAAAGTTAGAACATATTATCATTAAAATGTTTCAGTATAATAGTTTTGAGAAAAACTAGTATAGTAGACAAAAAAGCTACAATGTTCCAGCAGGATAGAGCTTTCATTATAGTTCTTACTGGAAATACCTTTTATTTTACAAAATCTTGAAGGTGAGAATACAGTTGATATGGTTTCAGAATGCAGCAATGAGAAACAGCACTCACTGAGGCTGATTTGTCATGCTTTTCCATTCAGGTATATTGTCCACTTTATTCAACTCTTGTGATTCTTTGCTCTCAGTGACTTCACTGTCAGAGGACTTCAAATGATAATTTCAAAAAAGGTGTTGACTCATTGACTTTTGTTTTATAATAAAGTAAATAAGTGATTGTTTTCTCTCCTAGAAATATACCACTGTTACTATTTACTCTGTTTTTCTTGCTTCTGATAGAATAAGTTTGTCACAATGCTTAAATGCTTTTAATGTTCATTTTGATTCAAAGTTGTGGTTATGTTATATGAGGAATCTTTGAAAGTTCAGGCAAAAAGTCATGCAAATGTGAACATTTGCAAGTTTCTCTTAATTCTGACTTGTGCTTAAGTTTTGGGCTTTAAAGAAGTAATAACAATAATAACAATGGAAGTTGCCACCTTCTTTATTTTTTAGATTTGTGAAGTATTGATAAATGTCACAGTGATGATTTCATTTTTTATATTATTTCTCTAGGTAGATTAATCATTACCATAAGTGACTCATTTTTTAAATGTGCATTTTTTAAATGAGTGGCTTTTATAGATACACAAATGTACTGCTACATTTAAAAAAAAATAAGGGTGATGTGGGAGAGGAAGGGGTATACATGGGAAACCCTCATACTTTCAGTGTAACTTTTCTGTAATCTAAAAGTTCTTTAAAAATAAATTTTATTATACTAAAACATAATAATAACATCCACAGGCTAGTGAGAGAAAAGGACTATGACCCAATAAGCAAGAATTCACAGCAGTTATCAGCACACATCTCACCTGAGGAACAAACTACTCAAAAAAGAGCTTTAGTCAAACAAATGAATCAGAACAGAAATCTCAACATAAGCAAAGAAGAAGAACAAAGGAATTGGTGTTGAGAAATGAATTTTGCAATGTGTGTGTGTGTGCAAATGTATAAACTTCATATATGTATATGTGGTTTAATATAAATGTAAAATGGGAAATAATGAAATAATAAAAACTGTGAAATTTTAAAAAAAGAAGCAATAAAAGTTTTTGTGAATCTGATAATTTACTTGTCTTGTAAATTTCATATTATTCCCTTTTTCCCTATAGAATAATGTTGACTTTTAAAATATTAGCTCCATTATTTCAGCTGCCTCATCTCCTTCAGTTCATTGTTTTGCCTTCATTTCCCTCACTCCACCACTGGAAATACATGGGATAGCACATATATGTCAGGACTTTCATTTTTTTGTGTGTCCTACAAATGTTGAAATTTATGACTGGAATCCCTCCCCCTCTGACTAACTTGGTAAATGCTTTATATTTTAATTATAATATTTTTTTTCATTAAAACATAATAAATAATGCCTATATGCTTCAATCCACAAGCCAGAGGGATCATTATTGTTTCCTGCTCTGTGCTATGACAAAACACTGGTTCTGCCCACTGATTGCTATTTTTTCATTGCATTATTATTACTAACTCTTAATTTGTGACTTGTCCACTTACCTCCTTCAGATATTTACTCTAAGTAACATTTCCAATGATTCTTTATGTCCCAACATAGCTGAAATTTGCACTTCTCCTCTGACACTCCCTAGTCTCATCCCTTTATTTCTTTTCATATGTGTTTTCCCTACTTTAACCAGTAGTGCAATAATTATGTTTCTTGTTTATATAATTTTATAATAGAATTTTTTTTCTATATTTTCATTGATGTTTACCTATTGGCTAGAACAATTCTGGGCACACAATAAATATCTGTTGAAATAATGAATGAATTAACTTTTCATATTGCCTAATTTCCCATAAGTTCCTTCAAGGAAAGAAGAATGCTCTTTGCATTTTGATTCCTCTAGTACCTTTGGTTTGCTCATATTGGCTAGGTTTTTTGAAAGTTTCTCAGCAATGGGATAATTTTTCATTTAGCTCACTCCTATCTGTAGGTGCCAAGCTGAATGTCATGTGAAACAACTGCCACATTCCTAGCTTCCAATGGTGCTGATCATATAAGAACTTTACTCCTGAAGAATGTGACATCTTGGCACCGTCTCAGAGTGAGGGTAAAAGTGAGAGAAAAAAGTCTGAGGAATGACTCACCAGAAGACGGCATGGTAAGGATAATGAAGATACCAGCACCAAAACAAAACATCTCTAGTCATTCATTAGACCACAATACTCTGATAAATTTGCAATGTTTTCTGATAATCATAAGAATAAACTGGAATCCTAAGAAATGGATGAAACTAGATTTTCCTTCTGATATTTATCTGAGTTTATATATATTTTTGTTTCAGAAGAACTCAGAATTTTACCAATAACATCTTGTTAATTCCCAAAATACTGAGTACTACCACCATTGTCCCTTACTGAAATGAAATAAATATAAAATATATAAACACCTTTTGAAAACAATAAACTATAAGTGAATCGAAATATCAGTTATTATTAGACATATTTTAGAATTTCCCACTTGCTTTCTTTAGAAAAATAGTTTAGTAGAGCATTACTTGTGCTCCCTGCTATACCCCTAAATGTACATTTTTTTTAAAGATTTATTCTTTACTTTATTAATTTTAATTATTTATTTTTTAATTTATTCCCCACCCCTCGTCCAGATGGTTCTCTTGTCTTCTCATTGTTTGCTCACCTTCTCTAGGAGGCATGGGGAACCAAAACCCAGGACCTCTCACCTGGCAGGTAAATGCCCAACTGCCTGAGCCATGTCTGCTCCCTGCAGACTGTGGTGTCTGCTGGCTTTGTGGCATTTACACATTTAGGTGTCTGCTAGTTGCTACAGGAAGTGGGCATCTAGCTTTTGTTGCAGCAGGTGCAGACATCTGCCCATCCTCCCCAGGAGGCACCAGGACCCAAACAAGGACCTCCCATGCAGTAGGCACAAGCTCAATAGCTTGAGCTGCATCTGCTTCCCCTTACATTGCTTTTAATTAAGTTTGAAAACTGACCATCAGACAGGAAATATAACTTACTAAGGAAAGACTATGAATAAAGAAGCAGAGCAAGGATTAAAGTCTGTGAGTAAAAGTTTATAATTTAAAGTACCACCGCCTCCCACTTCTGAGCAGACAATGATAATGAATAAAAGCCTAATCACTCAATGGCCCTAAATTAGCATCATTATCTGTATGAACATTGTTCTCTATGCATCCATTACAAAGCCATCAGTGTTGGCACAAGAAATGAAATCTGTTTGAAACTACTGGATGAGTTGATGTGTAAAGTCCTTCCCAGTACTTAAGTTCCATGATTCCATGATTGTTTCCTGTTACTTTCTCTAAGCCTCTTAAAGAGAGATCATCAGTTTCATCAAAAGATACAGTAGAATAAGAAATAGAAATGGAATGCTGCTTATGAAAAGGTGATGAGAATGCATAGAAGTGATATTTAACATTTCCTTATCAACTGTATATGCTTTTATTGTACTTGAAGTACCTCCTGCTATTAAAATTCCAACTCCAAATCAAGGCCCAAAAATCAAGTGGGGGAGGGGATATTGGCAGAGGAGCTAAGCCTTTTCCAGACTCAGAGTTTTGGGAAGAAAGGATAACAGCAGATCACTGTCTGGACTGAAAACACTTTACAAACACCAGCTAGAAAAACCTTACAATTGTTACTAAAAAAGGATTGAATTATTATTTTTAGGTTTTTAAAAAAGCCTTAAATGCTGAGGTCATTCATTAATTTAACAAATTGTTATTGACAACCAACTGAATATGGTCTGGATTTAATGGTGAATCAGACAGACACTCCTGCATGGGTTTCACAGTATAGTGGAAACATTGATGACTGGAGATTGTTGCAAATGCACAGAGCATCACAATCCAAAAGACAGGAAACAGCAGTGAAGCAGCCTAGTTAGGGAAAAAAGAGAGGGCTCTCGGACCCGGCAGAAAAAACGCCGCCATTAAACACGTGGCCATGGACACCCCACAAGATGGCTGCTGGAAGAACCTTGAGAGAACCGCTTTTGGAAACACGATTTCCTCCAGAATCAAGGAGAAGCCCCTAATATTCTCCAGGGGCCTTATCATTGGGCCCTCCTGTGGGATTGAGGGGTGGGGTAATCAGTCAAAACAGCAAACAGCTGGGATTCTTCTCCCATCATTGACAAAGGGGCAAAATAATCAATGGTTCAAAAAGCAAGTGTAAATTGGCCCTTTTTCCTTTTTTTGCCTTGTTCTAGCCCTGTTCTAGCCATCTTTTCCCACTGTTCCTGCCTTTTCTCCCCCTGCCTGGATGAGAAGGCAAGTAAACCTGGGGATTTGTAATCTGTAATGCAGAATTGTGTCTGTAAATCAACCCTCTTTATCTCTTTTCAGCCCCTTTCCTCTCTACCTAGGATGCATAATCTGTTATTTTCTGCCATTTCTCTTCTCTTAGTTCCTTAATAAATTACTAGCCTAACGAAACTGGTTTCCACTTAAAATTCATTTTTTGTAGATTAGCCAAGAACCTAGAGAAAATCGGGCGACAGCAGTGCCACCAGCATCTCTGGTTGTGAGAGTGTATCAGGCGTGAAGCATGCATGTTTGGGTTCTGCATTATAAGCAGGTCACTGATGGACAACTCTAAAGCCAGAATCCACATCATCCAGTCAAACTGAGAATAGTGGACTTAAGAAGAAAATAATAAAAGGGTTTAAAAGTTATCCTCAAGTCATCTAACTGCTAACAAATGGAAAAGGAAGTCGGTTTGGTTTATTTTGTTGCACAGAGTGTAATTATAGCCAGAGGTTTGGAAATTGTTGGGAGAGAGGTTACAGCTCAGTATAAGAAATACAATAGCCATCAGAATTTTCAACAACAGTATAATAACCTCAGGAAACAGAAAAAGATCAAACATAGACCTATATCCTATGCTGGTAGAGGCAATATTTTTGAATGAGAACTTGAGCCAGCTGGCTGTTATACTACCTTCCACCATTAAGAAAGAGTCAGCTACAATCTTGTGGATAGTAGTTTTTGTTTGACAGTCCAGGTGATATTTATATTAATGTGAACACAGCAAAAGACAAGTTATACTCCTTCAAACTTCTATTGCTTATTATTTTCACAATGTAAGCATTTATTCCATAATTTATTTAGTTCCCACTGATAGGTGTGTGTGTTTATAAAACACCTTTTCCCCCAAATACATGTATTTTTCCAAGAAGCCTAGTACAAGTAGTTATCAAAACATTGCTGATTTTAAGTAGGTGGTAGAGACTTTGTTTAATATAATTAACTTACAAATCATTACAAAAATGACAATGAATTTTCTTCTATGTTGAATTTAGGAAAAAGTACACTTTAAAACAACTTATGCATCAACTTAATGATGGCAAGAATACCATGTATCACATTTTCTGGTATGTAGGCATGTGGCATTTGGAGGAAAATTTAGAACTTCAAGTACTTAATTTATAAAAGCTTAAAATAATAGAATATGTTCAAACTATAAAAATTAATGAAAAGCAACTGTATAATAAATCAAAGAATGAAAAGGAAGTAGATAATAAAGATTAAAAGACACTGTAAAAGATGAAAATAGGTGAAAAATAAGCAGGTAAATAAGTCCAAAAGATGATCTTTTAAAAAGTGTTATAAATAGGCCAATATCTGATGAAATTGCTTGAAAGAAAATGAGATTCAGGAAATATTAATATATAAAGAAGGAAATATAAAGAGCATTATTAAAATAGATATAAAATAAATAAAACAATAACTAAAACTGATTAAGAAGGTCCAGAAAATACTATAATTTTATAGTCACTAAAAAATTTGCATCTATATTTAAAATTCTTATCACCTGCAAAAGAACTAGATAATCCTTAATATAAAAATATATTAACTTTATTCCAAGTCTATAAAGAGAAAAATTTAGAATCATTCTCCAACTCATATATATATATATATAGCTAGCATAAGAATTTATAAACAATGTAATAAAGAAGTTACAATAAAAGAAAATTACAGTATTCACTCATAAATTTTAATTTATAAACATAGATATAAAAATCCTTAAGAAATTATAGGGAAACTAAGCCCAGCAATGTATTAAAGACACATCCTGATCAATTTAAAATCAAAGCTGTTTAGTCTTATCAACTGTATAACTATAGCTTCCCATGTTAACAAATTACATGACAAAATATGATCATTTCAACGACAGTTGGAAAAATTCTTATAATTATTCACATCAAAAACTAAGACAGATCTTCCTTAGTCTGATAAAGTTTCTACAAGTAATCTACAATAAACTTTATGAATAATGTTGAAATATTCAAGGCATTTGCTTTAAAGTTAGAAAGATAATTTTTAAAACATACAATGGCAAAAACATGCATAAGCTACCTAGCAATAAGTCTAAATAAAATTTTTTAAATTGTTATAAGGGAAAAAATAGCTAAGTAATAAGAAAATCATTTATGAAAACATAAATGCATAGATATGCCATATTTTAAAATATAGCTAATGATTTTAATAAATTAATTCTTTTCAAATTTACATATTGGCCAAATGTACATTCATTAAGAACCATAACACAAATTATCATGAAATTTAGTAGGAATGGAGTTTTTAAAAAGGAATCATTATTATCAAGGCTTACTATAAAGTATAGTAATTAAGATAGAGACTATTCAAAGGAATAGAATAGAATAGGAATCTAGAGTGCAATAAAGCACACAGGTAAAGCCCACCACATATATGAAATCTAGGTATCAGGAAGAGATTGCATTGTGGATCAGTGAAAAACAGGTTTTATTTATGAAACTATTCAAGGAAATAGGTTATTGACATGGTAACATAATTGGCTGTTTATATCACAATTTTCCCAAAAATCCATTTCAAAGGTTAAAAGGAGTTGAAAACAAAAATCAAAAGATTAAAATTTTTCAAAGTAAATGTAGGAGAAAACTTTTATGAAATTAGGATAAAAATGATTTCTTTATAAAAACAACCTATTAAATAATAAAAAACCATTACATCTCCATAGTGTTATAGGTGAACACATTTAAGGAATAAGCTATTCGATATCTTTGATAAATTTTTCTGAGGAAGAATAGGAACCAAAACACTCTTGTTCACATTTTGGGCTGTAAGTATATATCTGATATCAAAATCTTCCAAATACACTATTAGAAAGTCAAACTACAGCTTAATCTCGATTATAGACATTGATGCAAAAATCCTAATTAAAATGTCAAACTGACTTGCAAAATTTTATAGAAAAGTACATCATGGTACTGGTTCAGTTCATTCTAGGAATGCCAGGATGGCTTCTAATTAGCAAATGTTAACCAAATAAAGGTAGGAATACAAATGTTTCAATGTGCAGGTAAAATTTATTTGATAACATTTAAATGATAAAATTAAATATATGTTCATACTCTTCTAAAAGAAGTTTAACCAGATAAAATGTATGTATACAAAGAAATCCTATGGATAATATAAATATTGCTTAAACTTGAAAAGCATCATGTAAAAATTAAAACAATTTTAAAAAATTTTAAATAAGACTACATGAGGATGTCAAGTACTTGTGGCAGCCTCCAAAACTGTAAGACAATAAATTCTTGTTCTTTAAGGTAATCCATTTTGTGACATTTTTCATAGCCCTCCTGGCAAACTAAGATAGCTAAACTGAAAGGAAAAAGGGGAAGGTAAAACCCAAGATAATTTTGAAGAAGACCATGCAGAAAAGAATCACTATGCTACATTAAAGTACTGTTTTATTTAAATATAAGAATTTTCATCAGTGTAGGATAGGAAATATATCAAGGCACTGAATGGAGAAGCCAATAGGAAACGTACATATATCATGGAAAGCTGCACTATATACAACGTGGAGTGAAAATCATTGAGATAATTAATTATAATTGTAGAGAAAATAAAATTGTATTGCTGCGTTTCACAGTATATTCAAATAAAAACTATGTGAATTCAAAAGATAAAAATGCAAAAAGAAACATAACCACAAATCAAAAGTAAACAAGATGCTCTAACACTTTTTAAAACTTTCATTTTTACCCTTAGGTGTAGAAGACTGGAAAGAACTTAAAAGGTACATAATATTATCTTCTCTTGAACACATCAAAGAGCGGAGGTTACAGGGCAAAAGAATAGCCTAAACTCTAAGGAAAGACAGATGTCTCTTATCTTAGTTTTCTGGGGCTGCTGTAAGAAAGTATCCCAAACTGGATGGCTTAAAGCAACAGAAATGTTCAGATATTTGAGGGTAGAGATCTGAAATCAAGGCGTCAGTAGGGCCATTCCTCTTGATCTGTAGGGTCCTGATGGTGGCTTTCCAGCAATCCATGGAGTTGTCTGCTTGTGGAATCAGTCTCTGCCTCTGTAACGTGTTTTTTTTCTGTGAGCATATGTGTCGAATTCTTCCCTTGTTTTAAGGTCGCCAGTCATATAGGATTAAAGCCTGTCTTAATCCAGTTTGGCCTCATTTGTTTTCTTTTCAAATTCCATTTAATAATGGGTTCAAAACTGAGGAAGAAATTAAAAATGAAATATTTAAATAAAATGAAAGAAAATGTTTCAGTCCTTGAGAATTATGCATATATTAACAAGAAAATTTCCCAGAACCTAGATTCTGCCCCTGTTTCATTCCCTGTTATTGTCAATTAGACAACAAAGAAGAAAGTGAAGTACACTGAAGTCGTAGGATGTGTCCAATTTCCAGAATGCCTTAAATGCCTATACTAAAATGAATCACATCTTAAAAGATCCTATTTGTAAATAAGATCACATTCATGTGACCTGGGTTTAACCCTTGAACATATCATTTTGGGGAACAGAATTCAAACCTTAACATCACTTTAAAAAAAAAAAGTTTCTCAGACAGATAATGGAAAGATTTCATTATCAGAGACATCCTCAAGAAATGTTAAAGGACTTTCTTCTAACAAAAGGAACATCATACCAGTCAGAATCTTGGGTCTATGCAAACAAATAGGAGATATGAAACTTGTAAATATATATATTTAAAGTTTTAAATGTTGAACATCTTAAAAGATGATCTATAATGCAAAACCAGTAGCAATATTTCTAGTATATGTAAAAGTAAAGTAAACAGCAGTAGCATAAAGATGGGAGGAAGGCATTGTAAATACACAGGGATGCAGTTGTTAACCAACACAGATTTGTATAAATTTAACTTAATGTAGTTTAAGATAAATTAAACTAGTGCACTTGAGACACAATGACAATAAATAAAAATTAAAGAAATTATATATAAATTTTAAAAGGTGGTGTAAATATAGAGGAATCATAAAAATAAAACATCCAAAAGAAGACAAAAAAAAAGTAATAAAAGGAGAAAAAACAAAAGCCAATATGACTAGACAACACCTAGCAATATGGCAGATATTAACCCAACTGTATCATAATTACATTAATGTAAAGGATCTAAACACATTCATTAAAAGCCAGATATGGCCAAATTTGAGAAGAAAGTGAGGTGAAATTATAAGCTGTTTAGAAAAATCCCAATGTGGTTATAAGTACATACATTGATTGAACGTCAAAATGATGGGAAAGATATATCTTGCAAACACTAAATTAAATAGAAAAGCTGAACTGCCTGTATTAATATCAGATAAAGTACATGTGAGAAGAAAGACTATCACCAGGATTAATAATGAAGTATTTAACTCACCAAGAAAATATAACCATCCTAATTGTGTATGCACTTAACAACAGAACAGCAAAATATATGTTATAAAAATTGAACTAAAAGAAGAAACAGACAATTACAAAATTATAGTGGAGACTTCAGCATACTCTCTGTGATAAATAGAACAAGTAAACAGAAAATCAGTAAGACACTAAAAAGTAGAACAAATTAAACCCCAAAGAAGCAAAGGAGCAAATCAATAAAGAAATGAGAAGGGATCAATGAAATTGAAAACAGAAAATCAATATAGAAAAATCAATGATATTAAAATCTGATTCTCTGAAAAGATCAATAAAATTGATAAATCTCTAGCCAGACTGACAAGAGTCAGTTATCCAAAATTAATAGGATAACTAAAGAATGTTATGAATATTTTTATGTCCATAAATTCAGGAACATGGAAGAAATTGATCAATTCTTTGAAGGCATAAACTAAAAAGTTTATAAAAAATACTTAGATAAAATCAAGTTTCCCTTATTTAAGAAATAAATTTATTTTTTAAGGTTGAAATCCTTTGAATAAAGAGCATGCTAACCCATATTGCTTCAATGGTGAATTCTACCAAACATATAATGAAGAGATAATATCAATTCTTCACAAATTCTTCTAGATAAGGAAGAAACACTTCCTAACATGTTATAAACCAGACAAAGAACTTACAAGGAAAAAGAATCATTGTCCAATAACATTCAGCTATATCTTAAAAAATAGTAATAAATCAAAACCAGCAGCATATAGAAATTAGAGTATGTAATGATATAAATAGTTTTATCTTAGAAATGTGAAGTTGGTGCAACATTTGAAAATCAATCACTGTAATCCATCCTATCAAAGACTAATAAAGAAAATATACATGATCTCATAGGATACAGTAAAATCAGTTGACAAAATTCAACATCCATTCATGATTTTAAAACAAGAAAAACTGTCAGCAAAGTAGGAAGAGAAAAGACTCCCAAAGTTTGATTTGACAAAAACTCATCTACCAAAATAATCTATACAATCATTTTGTGTAAAGTTGAAAGACTAAATGCTTTCCCAATTAAATTGGAAACAGAGCAATAATGCTGACTCTCACTACTCTGATTCAGCATTTAAAGATATCCTATCCAGTGCAATATAGCAATAAAATTAAATAAAATCATACAGATCTGACAGTAAAAAAAGAATTGTCAGTATTCATAGACTCTGTGTTTGTCTAGATGGAGAACCCCGAAGAACCTACAAAATAGCTATGAGAACTAATATGAGTGTAGCAATGTGGAAGGATAAAAAGTCAATATGCAAAACTTCACTGTGTTCCTATATAATAGCAGTGGACTGCTAGAAAAGGTAAATGGACTCCATACTGTGCACAGTACTAATAAATAGATAAATAAAATACTTAGATATAAGTCTAGCAATATATGTTCAAATGTTTATGCTGAGGAGATGCAAGATGGCATTGGTTTAGGAGGGCACTCACTGAGAGCTCCCTGAGGATGGCGGATTGTGGACAGGGTCCTGCCCGGGGTTCTGTGCTGTGGGCACATGGGATGAGAAGCTTGGGATATCTATCTGTGCAGATTGACAGCATGGACTGATTGGTAGAAATTCGGGAGTTTTAAGCCTGCCTGTGGTGGTTAACACAGATGGCTGAGCCCCACTTTTAGGGAAAAAAAATTAAAAGCTGGTTTGAACCGCAACTCCCACCTGGCAACCAGGTGACAAGGTCCGGTGAGAGGGAGCATTCTCTGAGAGTGGGAGGGATCTGGCAAAGGGGTGAGAGAGCTTTTCTGTCTGTGGATTTGGCTGCCTGGACCCCCTTGCAGCTTGGGTGAACAAAATAGCTGGATTGAATCAACACCTGGCAGAGGGGAGGGGTAAATCTGATAAGGAAGTTGATTTACCAGCTGCCCAAGGATAAGCCCCAAACCCCGACAAGCTGGGGAGAGGGAGCACTCTCTGAGAGAGGGAGGGTTCTGACAGAAGGCAGAGAGGGGTTTCTTTACCATCGATTTGGCTGCTTGGAACCTCTCATAGCTTTGGGGAGCAGATAAGCTGGCTTGAAGCAGCGCCAGGCTGAGAGGAGAGGCAAATCTGCTGAGGAAACCTGATTTACCCAGCAGCCTGGTGACGCTGAGGCTCGGCTCCAGAAGGGGCAGAGTCATACGTTCTTATCATTCTGCACTGTCTAGCATCAGAGCTTCAGCTCCCGTGGGGAGGCCAGGAAGTGGGAAGTGCTTGATTAGTTTCCACGAGCCAAGTTAGGGTCCCCTCTGTGAAGGGGGTGGTATAGAAGAATACTTATTTTGGGTCCTGTATTTCACACACACACACACAAAAAACAGTCACTTTAAAAAATGAAAAATGAATTCTTCTTTTTAATTTAGTTTAATAGCTAAAATCTGCTTCAAAACCTGCAGCTAGAACCCTGCAGGGAAATGGATTGATAAACACAAGCAGGCTGAGAGGACCCACAAGGACCCTAGGAGGAACACTGTTCCTCCTTAGCTTTGTTTGACTGCTTGCCTGTGTGGCTGTTTTGTTTTTCGCTGTTTATTTGCTGTCTCTTGCTTTTCTTTCCTTTTTCCTGCCCCCTTTCTTTTTTCTTTCATTTTTTTAACTTAGGTGCTGCTAGCTTGTCTCTTCTTTGCTGTGCTTCTTCTACAGTGATTTCCTATTCTCAGTCTATATTGAATTTGTATCCCAAGCTATCTCTTATACTTCCTTCATCTTTCCGCCTTCTGCTTTCTGTTCTGTTCTTATATACCACGTTTTTTCATTTGCCCACAACTTAAGACTGCCAATTTCTATCTATCTAATTTGTTTTCTTCTTTTTTTATTAATATTAACTTTTTCCTTTCAGCCCTTTCTTTACTCTTTCTCTCCCTCCTCATAATTCTAGCCTTCTAAATCATTATATATATATTATTTTATGTGGTTTCCCAGTTGATTGTAGGTACTGCACTTTCTTTCCTATTACTCGACACTATCTACATGAATTAAGTATTCATTTCATTAAGTCTTATTTGGGCCCTCTTCTAACTTTTACCGATATTACTATTATCTTTCTTCCTTTCTCACATCTTTCGATTCCTCTGGCCCTAATCTTTTGCCTTCAAGTGAACATAGAAAGAAGCAAGGAAATAAAATAAGAAGAAAAAGTGTCAAAGAGAAAACTTAACACACACACAGAACCACCAGCAAAATAAAACTCTAGAGCAGAGAGAGAAGCTAATCAACTGAATAAACCCATCAAGATAAAATGATGACTGGAAGGCAACAAAAAATTACAAACCACACTGAGAAACAGGAAGATATGGACCAGTCCAATGAACAAACTAAAAACCAGGAAGTGATGCGGAACATCAAACAGCTAATCAAAGCTTTCCAAACAATTATCCTGGACCAACTTAAAGAAGTGAAGGAAAAGATTAAGGATATAAAGGAGACATTGGGAGAACATACTGAAGAAATTGTAAACATACACAAAAAGATAACGGATATGGTGGTGATCAATGGCACAATCCAAGAAATCAAAAAGATGCTGGATTCACATAACAGGAGATTTGAACAGGCAGAAGAAAGAATTAGTGATGTGGAAGACAATACATCCGAAATCAAAAAGATAGTAGAACCGATAGACAAAAAGATAGAAAAAATCAAGCAGGGATTCAGGGAATTAACTGACAACACAAAGCACACAAATATATGCAGTATGGGCATCCCAGATGGAGAAGAGGAGGGAAAGGGAAGAGAAGGAGTATTGAAGGAAATAATGGCTGAAAACTTCGCAACCCTATTGAGAGAGATGGATGTGCAGATCCAGGAAGCACAGTGCACCCCAAACAGTATAAATCCCAACAGGCCAAGTGCAAGATATATACTTGTCAAAATGTCCAATGCTCAAGACAAAGAGAAAATACTCAAGGCAGTAAGAGAAAAGAGAACCATGACATACAAGGGAAGCACAATAAGATTGATTGCTGATTTCTCATTTGAAACCATGCAGGCAAGAAGACAGTGGTATGACATAGTTAAAGTACTAAAAGAAAAAAAAAAACTTCCATGCACAAATTCTCTATTCAGCAAAACTGGCATTCACAAATGATGGAGAGTTCAAAATATTCACAGATAAACAGAAATTAAGAGAGTATGTTAATAAGAAACTTGTACTTCAAGAAATACTAAAGGAAGTTTTACAAGTTGAAAGGAAAAAACAAGGGAGAGAGAGTTGGAGGAGAGTTTAAAAACAACTAAAAAGACAAAAACAGAAACAAAACAATATATGACATACAATAACCCAAAGAAAAAATGTCTGAAAAAAATTCATTGCGAGTAATTACACTGAATGTTAATGGATTAAATTCACCAATCAAGAGACACAGATTGGCAGAATGGACAAGGAAATATGATGCATCTATATGCTGTCTATAAGAAACCCACCTTTGACACAGGGATTCAAGGAAGCTGAAAGTGAATGGCTGGAAAACAGTTTTACAAGCTAAAAATAGCCAAAAAAAAGGGCAGGAGTAGCTATTCTAATAGTAGACAAAATAGACTTTAAATGAAAAACTATTGTAAGAGACAAAGATGGACACTATATAATTTAAAACGGGTAATCTCTCAAGAAGAAAGAACAATCATAAACATTTATGCACCTAATCGGGGTGCCTCCAAATACATGAGGCAAACTCTGGAAACAGTGGAGAAATAAATGCCTCTACAATTATAGTGGGGGACTCTATCATCATTAGACAGAACATCTAGACAGAGAATCAATAAAGAAACAAAGGTTCTCAACAATACATTAGAGGACCTGGACTTAAGAGACATATACAGAAAACTAGACCCAAATACAGCAGGATTTGCATTGTTCTCGAATGCCATGGATCATACTCTAAGATAGAGCACATTATAGGCCACAAAACAACACTCAATGAATTCAGAAAGATTGAGATTATACAAAATAATTTCTCTGACCACAATGGAATGAAATTGGAAATCACTAAGGGCCAGAGTAACAGGTTAGGCACAAGGATATGGAAGTTAAACTACACATTCTTAGACAAACAGTGGGTCAAGGAGGAAATCTCAAAAGAAATTTAATAACTACCTGGAAACTAATGAAAATGACAACACAACATATCAAAACCTATGGGATGCAGTGAAAGCTGTCCTGAGAGGGAAGTTCATAGCCATAAATACATGTATTAAAAAAGAAGAAAGAGCTAAAATTGAAGACCTAACAGAACACTTGGAGGAATTGGAAAACAACAACAAACTAAACCAAAAGGAAGTAGAAAGAAGAAAATAACAAAGATTAGAGCAGAACTAAATGAAATAGAGAATAAGAAAGCACTAGAAACAGTAATCAAAACCAAAAGCTGGTTCTTTGAGAATGTCAATAAAATTGACAAACCCTTAGCCAGACTAACAAAGAAAAAGAGAGAAGAGGTGAAAATACACAAAAGAAGAAATGAGCAAGGGGATATCACTACTGACCCCACAGAAATAGAGTATCATAAGAGGATACTTTGAAAAATTATATGCAAACAAGAATGATAATTCAGAGGAAATGGAGAAATTTCTAGAAACTCACAAACAGCCTACATTGATGAAAGAAGAAATTGATGAACTCAACAGTCCAATTAGAACTAAAGATATAGACTCAGTCATCAAAAACCTCACAATTAGGAAGAGCCCAGGACGAGATGGCTTCACAGCTGAATTCTACTAAGCATTCTGGAAAGAGCTACCACCAATTCTGCTTAAGCTCTTCTAAAAAATAGAAGTAGAAGGAATATTGCCTGACTCCTTCTACGATGCCAAAATTACCCTAATAGCAAAAACAAACAAAGATATCACAAGAAAGGAAAATTACAGACCAATTTTTCTAATGAAGCTAGATGCTAAAATCCTCAACAAAATACTTTCTAATTGCATTAAACAACATATCAAAAGGATTGCACACCATGACCAAGTGGGTTTCATCCCAGGTATGCAAGGATGGTTCAATATAAGAAAATCAATCAATGTAATACACCACATAAACAGATTAATAGAAAAAAAGCACATGATCATCTCTATAGATGCAGAAAAAGCATTTGACAAAATACAGCACTCTTTCCTGCTAAAAACACTACAAAAGAGGAATAGAAGGAAACTTTCTGAATATGATAAAGGGTATATATGAAAAACCCAAAGCTAAGGTCATCTTCAATGGTGAAATCCTAAAGGCCTTCCCTCTGAGATCAGGAACAAGTCAAGGATGCCCACTATCACAACTCCTATTTAACATTGCCTTAGAAGTACTTGCTCAAGCACTGAGGCAAGAAAAGGATATAAAATGCATCCAGATTGGAAAAGAAGAAGTAATAATTTCATTATTTGCAGACGACATGATCCTATACATAGAAAGCCCTGAGAAATCTACAACAAAGTTTCAAGAACTTATAAACGACTTCGGTAATGTTGCAGGCTATAAGATCAATGCTCAAAAATCAGTAGCATTTCTGTACACCAATAATGAGCAATCTGAGGAGGACATCAAGAAAAAAATACCATTGACAGTAGTAACTAAAAGAATCAAATACCTAGGAATAAATTTAACTAAAGATGTAAAGGACTTATATACAGAAAACTACACAACACTGTTAAAGGAAATCAAAGGAGACTTAAATAAATGGAAAAATGTTCCCTGTTCATGGATAGGAAGACTAAACATCATCAAGATGTCTATCCTACTCAAACTAATCTACAGATTTAATGCAATCCAAATAAAAATCAACACTGTATTTTTAAGGAACTGGAAAACTAACCACAAAATATATTTGGAAAGGTAAGAGGCACCGAATTGCCAAAGACATATTGAAAAAGAAAAATGAAGTTGGAGGCATGACATTACCTGACTTTGAAACATACTACAAAGCTACAGTGATCAAAACTGCATGGTATTGGCACAAGGATAGACCTATTGACCAGTGGAACAGAATTGAGAATTCTGATATAGATCCTCACATATATAGTCATCTGATATTCAACATAGCCCCCCAGCCCACTCAGTTGGGAGAGAATGGCCTCTTTAACAAGTGGTGCTTGGAGAACTGGATATCCATATCCAAAGAATGAGAGAAGAATACAATCTCACACCTTATACAAAAATGAACTCCAGATGGATAAAATATCTAAATATAAGAGCCAAAACCATAAAGACCTTGGAAGATAATGTAGGGAAGCATCTACAGGACTTTGTAATAGGAAATGATTTCATGAACTTCACAGCCAAAGTATGAGCAGCAAGAGAAAAAAATAGATAAATGGGATCCCATCAAAATAAAAAATCTTCTGCACCCCAAAGGACATTATTAAGAAAATAAAAAGGCAGCCTACCCAATGGGAGAAAATATTTGGCAAACATATGTCTGATAGGAGCCTAATATCCTACATGTATAAAGAAATCCTACATCTCGAAAATAAAAAGACAAACAACCCATTTAAAAAATGGGCAAATATCCTGAAAAGACACTTCTCCAAGGAAGAAATACAAATGGCTAAAAAGCAAATGAAAAAATGCCTGACATCGCTAGCTATTAGGAAATGCAAATCAAAATGAGATACCATCTTACACCCATCAGAATGGCAGCTATTAAAAAAAAAACAACAACAGCAGAATATAAGTGTTGGAGAGGATGTGGAGGAATAGGAACCCTCATCCACTGCTGGTGTGTTTGTTGAATGGTCTAGCCACTGTGGAAGACAGTTTGGCGATTCCTCAGAAAACTAAAAATATATCTTCCATATAATCCATCAATTCCACTGCTGGGTATATACCCAGAAGAATTGAAAGCAAAGACACAAACAGATATATGCACACCAATGTTCATAGCGGCCTTGTTCACAATTGCCAAAAGTTGGAATTAGCCCTGGTGCCCATCAACAGAAGAAAGGATAATCAAAATGTGGTACATACATACAATGGACTATTACTCAGCTGTTAGAAGGAATAAAGTGCTAACACATGGAATAACATGGATGAATCTTGAAGACCTTATGTTGAGTGATGAAAGCCAGGCATTGAAGGATGAACATTATATGACCTCACTGATTTGAATTGAGGAAAGTGAGCAGTCTCTGAGAACCACTGTCTGAAAGATAGGTTAACAAGAGAGAGAGAGAGAGAAGAGTAGGTTGTGAGCCATCACCCATATGGACATAATTTATGGTAAAATGATAGAGTATAGTTGCATATTGAAGGATAGGACAGGTGGGTAGTGATATTACTGGGTTTGGTGGTGCAGGCTTAACAGTTGGGTAGATAAGGAAGGGCAGGTTAGAATACCCAGGGCATGTAACTATGAATCTTCTCATTCCATGAATCAAGACAGGGCAGTGTTATATGCCTCAGGGGGATGGGGAGGAAGGAACAGAAAAGATCAAATGGGGTCTTTAGTGGTCATGGGAAATGTTTTTCATTACCTTACAGTAATGTACACAGGACATGGTATATATCATCAAAAATTATTAAACTGTACTGTCTAAATTGTAAAATATATTGTAAACCATTGACAATGTTTAGTAACTATATTTCACTATCTGTATAACAGTTATAACAATGGTATTATCCACACACACACACACACAATGTTTTAATATGGGTTGGGAAGGGGGGAGGGAGTTTGGGTATATGGGAAACTCTAGTATTCCGTGTGTGACTTTGCTGTGACCTAAAACTTCTTTGAAAATTAAATGAAAATTTGGGAGACACTGGGGAATGAGAAGGGGAAGATGTCACGGTACAGACTGGACATCTGATAATGCAGTGATAAAAGGAGAAAAAATAAAAATAAAAAATAATTTAAAAAAATTTTTTTTTGTTTTTTCCCATTTTTTTCTGAATGTCCCAATCCATTAATTATATTTTATTTTCAGTTCTCCTTTTCTGAGTTTCCTTGTATTTTATCTCTTGCATTTAAGCTTATCATTGTTATTTCATTTTCCTATTAATTGTATTTGTTTATTATATGGGCTTCATCTTCAAGGAAGGTTTAGATCACAGAAGGGTTACAATGGGGCATGCAGAGGATCATTGGTGGGGGGGTGTCTGTGATGGGGGATTCATGGGAGTAAGTTCATCTGAATATACATGAAAGATATATAAAATTGTTCAAATGATTGAGGGATGGGGCATGGTCACAGTAGGTAGACAATCACTCAATAAATGAGGGAATACTGAATTCCCAGCCTGGAAAGCTCTGCCACATTCTCCAAGGGAGCAGCAACAGTCCCCTGAGTGCAGGGGCAGTGTCTGGCAAAAGAGGATGGCCCACTGATGGGTTCTTGTTATTGATGATTAGCCTTATGAGTCTTTGCTCTTGTAATTGAAACTTGGCCTACTGTTAAGGGGTGCCTAAGGGTTACATCTGAGAGCCTCCATGTTGCTCAAATGTGGCCTCTCTCTAAGCCAAACTCAGCACATGAATTCATTACTTTCCCCCCAATGTGGTACATGACTCCCGGTGATGAGCTTCCCTGGCAACGAGGGATTAATACCAAGTGCCAACTGGAAACACGACTGGAAAAAAACCTTGAATAAAAGGGAGAAAAGGTAAAGACAAATGATTTCGTGTGGCTAAGGGTCTTCAAAGAGAGTCAGGAGGTCATCCCAGAGGTAATGCTTACGCACAACTCAGTAGGATCTCATAGAACACCAAAGTGGAAATCACCCCACACAGAGGGGCTCCTGAGGGCTCTGGAGACACCCAGGTCCTATAAAAGGGGGGATAGCTGCAGAGATTGACACCTTATCAGTGGGCTCTACTTTGGAATCTGTGCTACTGAGACTGACAGAGTTGGACTCAAATAAGTCCTCCCTGCACATGGTCCATCAGTCCCTTCTATTCAAACCTATACGTGGTGCTGGAGTTTGTAGGTGTACTTCCAGAGACTGGAGCCTCTGGCCTGCCTATGTGCCAGCTGTGCATGGAATCTTGGTGGAGCTGCAACTTCTTCTCTACAGCTCAATGGACTCACCCAAGTCACCTGGTGAGGAGACGATGATGGACAATGGCCATCCCATGGAATGGAGAGAACCTGGAGCTGAAGGCAGGATAATCCCATCCACCATATCCATGGGATATAAGCCCACTCTCCCTTGGAGGTGGAGTGGACATCACCATTTCAGTCCCCTCAAGATTGGGGGAAGAGCTATGGACTAGAGTGGACTTAATGGTTTTTCTGTTGTAGACATATTGTGATTCAAGCAATGGAAGAAATTATAACAGTGAGGTGGAGTCAGTGGCCACTAGATGCTTTTGGGGTGGGGAGGGGAAGGGCTTTTTCAAGACTTGGGGTTTGTCCTGAGTTATGTTGTGGTGACGGATATAGGCCATTTTACATCAGCATATACCATGCAGAACTGTTTGGGAGAGAGTGGTCTACGATGTGAACTGTGGTCTATGCTTAGTGGCAAAGCCCCAGGATGTGTATATCCATTGGAGGTGATGTGCCACACTAATGAAATATGTTTATGTGAGATGTTATGGGAGGTATGGGAGGTGGAGATCATGGAAATCCCTGTAATTTTTGTGTAACATTTATGTAATCTAATCATCTTTTAAAATATATATGAAAAAAATATTATTTATGTAAGCAAATGCACATATGCACATATATATTTATATATCATTTTACAAATATTGGTTTGTATTGTGAAAATTTTGATTTTTACCCACAATTAAAAAAAAAAAAATCAGGTGAGCCCAGCCTTCCAGTTATCCCTTCCAAGGCATGTGAGTGAAGCCACCAGGGCTTATGAAACCTAAGCAGGTACAACCTGAATTCCAACAAGTGACCCTGGTTCAGACCATGTGGGAGAGGAGAATCATCTAGATGAGCCTTTATATTCCTATGATTATTCTTGTTAATCCAAATATACAGAAAAATGTGTATAAATGATAATGGCCAAATATTTTGTCAATTATATGTTTGTTCTATTATAACTTGAGTAATAAATATAAATCGCATTAAAATATATGAAAGAAAAAAATGTTTATGCTGAAAACTACAAAGCACTGGTAAAATGACTTGATTAATTTGAAAGTATATATATATATACATATATATATATGCAATTTGAGTATACATATATATTCAACACAATCTCTATTAAAATCACAGACGAATTTTTGCATTCATCAATAATATGTGGTTCTTAAAATTCTATGAAAAGCAGTATATTAGAATAGTGAAAACAAATTCAAAAACTAAGATCATAGTTGGACGGTGCATGTTTACTGATATCAAGACTTACTATAAATATACAGAGATCAAAAGAGTGAGCTATTGGTACAAGACATAAATAAAAATGGAATTTAATCAAGAGCACAGGAATTGACTTAGTGCATTTATGTGTATTGATTTTGAATAAAACATGTAAAGGCAACTCAATGAAGAAAGGATTTTTTTTTAACAAATTCTGCTGGAATATTTAGAAATCTAGATGTAGAATGAACAAACAAAACCAAAGCCCTTACTGATTCCTTACAGCATGCACAATATACAAGAGGTAACTCAAAATGGCTCATAGCCCTACAATGGAAAACCCTACTTATAAAATATCTGGCAGAAAGCCTAAGTAAAATATTTTAATTTTGTGAGAATTTTGGTTCAAGATTTTTTATATACAACCAATAGCATGATCTGTAAATGAAAAATAAATTGTATTTCATTATAATTAAGAAGTTTTGCTCATCATAAAACATTATTAAGAGAAAGTCTATGATAAGCAGACAATGTTTGCATATTTTTATATAACTGATAAATAACTTATATTGAAACTATTAGTTTCTGGCGGTTGCCATAACAAATTTTTGGCATAACAAACTGTATGGCTTAAAGCAACAGAAATTCATTCTCACATTTCTAAAGGTTGCCATAACAAATTTTTGGCATAACAAACTGTATGGCTTAAAGCAACAGAAATTCATTCTCACATTTCTAAAGGTAGACATCTGCAATTAAGGTGTTGGCAGAATCATGCTCTCTGAAGGATCCAGGGGGTGATACTTCTGGAAGCAAATATTATTTACTTCAGCCTCTATTTTTTCTTTTATACAAATTTCTGGGCACAAAATGAATGAATAAATAGCACAACAAAAACATGTAACACACAATTCAGACAGGAAACAGTCAAGAAAAGCAGACCTACTAAGGGTCCCCAAATAGCCAAAAACATCTTGAAAAAGAAAAACAAAGTTGGAAGGCTCATTCTTTGTGATTTTAAAACTTATTACAAAGCTATAGTACTGAGAATTGAGAGTTCAGAAATAAACTCTCACATCTGTGGCTAATTAATTTTTAACAAGGATATCAAGTCCACTCCACTGAGAAAGAATAGTCTCTTCAACAAAAGTATGGGGAAACCTGGATATCTGTACGCGAAAGACTGAAGCTGAACCCCTGCTTCACACCATATACAAAAATAAACTCAAAATGGATCAAGGGCCTAAATACAAGAATGAAAGCTATAAAAGTCTTTGAAGAAAACATAGGAAGGAATATTCAGGACTTTGTGTTAGGCAATGGTTTTTTAGACTTTAGATAAAAAACATAAGCAATAAAAGAAAAGAAAATAGATAAATGGAAGTTCATCAAAATTAAAAACTTTTGTACATCAAAGCAATTCATCATGAAAGCAAAAGGGCAACTTCAGAATGGAAGAAAATATTTGGAAATTACATATTTGACAAGGGTTTAATATCTAGAATATAAAAAGATATTCTCCAATTCAACCACAAAAATAAACAACCCAATTAAAAAGTAGGCAAAAACTTGAATTGATGTTTCTCAAAAGAATATATTCAAATGGCCAATAAGCACATGAAAAGATGCTCAAAGTCATGAGCCTTTAGAAAAATACAAATCAAAATCATGAGATAAAATTTCATATCCATCAGAATGACAACTGCTAAAAAACTGGAAATTAACAAGTGTTGGAGAGGGTGTGAAGACATAGGAAAAATCATTCATTGAAAGTGGGAATAAAAAATGGTTCAGCTGCTGTGAAAAACAGCTTAGTGGTTCCTCAGAATTTAAATATAGAATTACCATACCATATGACCCAGCAAGTCTACTTTTTGGTATACATCCAAAGAATTGAAAGCAGAGACTCAAACAGATATTTGTACATAAAAGTTCATAGCAGCATTATTCATAATTGTCAAAGATGGAAGCAACCTAAGTGTCCATCACCAGATGAATTGATAAACAAATGCGGTATACACAAACAATGATATATTATTCAACATTAAAAAGGAGTGAAGTTCTGATTCATGTGACAGCTTGGATGATCCTTGAAGGCATCATGTTGAGTGAAATAAGCCAAAGAGGACAAATATTGTACAATCTCACTGATATGAAATAATAAGAATAAACAAATTCCTAGAATCAGACACTAGAATGCAGGTTACCAGGGGCTGGGTTGGGGGTAGGGAATGGGGAGTTAATGCTTAATTGCATACAGAAGTTGTTTGGTGTGGTGGAAAACTTAAGTTTAAGGATGGTAGTGATGGTAGCACAACATTGTGAATATAATTAACACTACTGAATTGTACATTAGAATGTGGTTCAATGGGGAAATTTTAGGTTGTATATATATTGCTAGAATAAATTTTTCAAAAATGTAAGGCAATACAACACAAACAATGAACTCTAATTTAAACTAGTGACTGTAGTTAAGAGTGTAATTATAATATTTTTTTCATCAATTATAATACCCTAATACAAATGTTAATAATAGGGAAAACTGCATACGTGGGATGGTATATGAAACTCTGTATTTTGTGCATGATTCTTTTGTAAACCCACACTTCTCAAATAAAAAATGAATATATAAATAAACAAATATCAAATAAAACAGATATAAGGATGGCCAAAATATTGGAATTACCAGAGACAGGTTTTTAAATAACAGTATTAGTCAGCTAAAGGGGTGCTGATGCAAAATACCAGAAAATGGTTTGTTTTTATTAAGGGTATTTATTTGGGGTAGAAGCTTATAGTCACAAGGCTATAGATAGTAAATTACTTCCCTCACCAAAGTCTGTTGCCACATGTTGAAGCAAGATGGCTACCAATCTCTTGGAGGGCTCAGCCTTCCTCTTCAGGTTCCGTGGTCCCAGCTTTTTCTGGTCTCAGCTGTACACTGTCTCCAGGGCTTGTTTCTTTCTGGGTTCAGCTTCTCTGCTCTCTTCAAAAGGTCCGCAGTAGACTATCAGGTTCATTCTCTTCCTGGGACCTCTACCTTGTCTGATGGAGACTTCTCTCTCCCTCATGTATCTGCTTCTCTGTGTATTTACTTCCCAAAGCTCCAGCATCAAAACTCCAACTCTCTCCTCTGCCATGTTGTTTTCCCTGTGAGTCCCTGCTTACCAAGGGGGCGGGGACTCAACGTCCTACTGACGTGGCCAAATCAAACCCAATCTTAATTTAATCAAGTAAAAGTGAAACCTCTGAACCTAACACAATCTTATACGCCCAGAGGAACAGACTAGTTTACAAATATCCATTATCTATTTTTGGAATTCATAAACAATACCAAATTGCTACAATTACTAAAATTAAAATGACCTCAAAGAAAAAGTATTCACCATGTGAGAAGAAATGGAATGTTTCAACAGATATATGATATAATGAATTGTTAGAAATGAAAAAAAAAAAAAGATGCCAGAAACATAGAATTCATTAGTGGGCTTAATATATAACTAGGATATGCAGAAGAAAGGATGAGGGAGATTGTAGGACCAGCAAACAAAGGTATCCAAATGAAACACAAAAAGAATATAAGTGTGATATAAACTGAGGAGAGAACTGAATAAATTCCTGGATAATATCAAATGGCCTACCATACTTGTATATACAGCCCCAGAAAGAAAGAAGAGAGACTAGGGTAAAGAAGTCTTTCAAGACATATTGTCAAAGAACTTTTCAAAATTGATGAAGGACATCAGCCAATAGATACAGTGAGCCAGAAAGCCTAGGCAAAGTAAATTAAACAAAAATTACATCTCTGCATATAATAGTAAAGATCATCATATCTGAAGATAAAGAGTAGACCTTAAAAGCAGCAAAAGAAGAACTTTAGCTGGTTCAACTGGGCAATAAAGGGGTGGGGGCATAATACTAGTTAGTTAAGGAAGAAAATGGGTGGGGCTGGGCCATTAAAAGACTCAGTTCCATCTTGCAGTCTATCATACCAGCTTCAGATCTATTTAGAGACAACAGCACAAGTCCTCAGAAGTTTTTGGTTTGATTGTTTTTGTTTTGCAGGAGGTCCTAGGAGATTTGGCCCTCTCAGGGAGATTTTCCTGAAACAGACAAACTCCGAAGGGAAATTATATTTAGGTATATTTCAGGGTACTCCAAAGAAACAAACCAACAGTGTATAAGTGTGTGTATATACATTAGCAAGAAGCTGCTGAACTTCTTGAAAATGAAAGTGAATCCCCCTTGCTTAATGGCATGAAACTTTTGTGTCCCTGGATCTCTCTCTCCTTATCCTAACCTCAACTACTTTAATGAGAAAGATGATTAGAAAGGGAGCTGTGGTCTCTTGTCTCTAAGAGGGATCTAGGGCCATATGCAACTGTCTGAATATGCTGGGGAACTTTGGAGAAGGGAGGTTCTGTTGGATATAGGAATCCAAGCTGCCATTCTACTAGGTTCTGTAGAAGTTTCAAGTATCCAGATAGAGTTTGCGAAATATTCAATGAAGTGAAAATGACCTTGCAGTGGGGCTCTTTAGGTCAATTCAATGTGTGTTTCCACATTTGTATGGATAGTAGGAATTGATGTGTTATATCTTATTTCTCATACCTGTAAGAGAGGATTTGCCCAATTAGAGCTCCTACACAGAAGTACTAATGGGACAGAGATAACTAAACTCCTTGCCGTTTGCCATCAGAGAGTTGGCCAGGATTTAGCATAAGTATATCTACCCTCAGGTATTCAAAGCTTTCCTTACATGGCTACTACTCTCTTGAATGGCAAGTCAGAAATTTAGGTCTAAATGGACTTGACTGCAGTGTTACCACACCTCCACCAACAAGGATAGTTGATGAATCCCACCAAAATTCATAGACCAGCTAGCTAAGTAAAATTTCTTGCAATTATGTGGGCAAATTCATACTATTCAATCTCTTCAGTAGTCAAGGAAAAACTGCTATGTATTTTGCCCCCATCACCAAAAAGAAGACTCGATGCCTTATTGGACTCTGTGCATTAGAGAACATATGTACCTCACTTGTGCATTTTATTTGGTTATTTACATGGTTAGCCTACTATTCAAAATTATATGAGTGGGGTTCAAACAACCAGGCTGTGTTGGAAGCTGCCTAGTAAGCTATGACACAATGTCTACATTTGGGACCCACAATCCTAATAACCCATTTGAGCTACAATCTCTGTGACTAGAGATTTTGCAGATTAGGTTCTCTGGCAAAGAGGAGGTGCCCATTACCTGAGGCAAGCTGTCCTGGAGGTGCCCCTGACCTAAGACAAGTTTAAGGGCTAATTCTTTATTAGTAGATGCAATCTTAGGACAGTGAGAGTAAAAGGTACAGAAAACGGAACATAACCAAAAGAGTTATTGCTGCAGAGTAGATATAGCAGTCACTTGTTCATGTGGGGTGTCACTGAGTCTAATACTAGGCTGCTAGAGGAGGGATGGGGGTGGTAATATATCAGTATTTCCTTCCCATCTCCTCTCCTTCATTGGTCGCAGTTCACTCCTTATAGTTGTAATTCTTAACAATTCTAAGTTACATACTCTGGTTCCTTATGCTGTTCCATGGGAAACCAGACACCATGACCAGGGTGCTTTATCTACCTCTGAGAGTGAGAGGAAAAGCCAGAGGCTCTAGGTGGTAATAGAATCACCAGAGTCAGCACAGAGTCAGACTCCACAGAGGTGGCTGGGGCAGAAACAGGCAACCAAATCACGCTGCCAGATCAGAGACAGAGCATTAGCAGTGTCTTCTTTTAGTTCCTAATGACTTATGAGTAAAAATGAAGGGTAGGGAATGCTATAAAGGCCTTCCTGAGATCCACATTCATTTGAAGTCCCTTTTCATCACTTGCAATGCAGATCACTTTGCATCATGCTTAATTTTTCAATTTACTGAAATCACTAAAAAAGTTTACATAAATATTTCCTACTACATCAGAGTAGTAAAATAAAGAAATATCGTTTTCTTTACCAAAGGAAATTCAATATAAAATATTTTCTCTTTTTCTAGGCAATATGAACTATATTAGGAGATTTATTTTATCTGTTATTATTAAATCCCAGGGGAGTGTTGGGCCAGTTTTGAAATTAAATAGTGGCAGGAAATTTCTGTATTTTATTTTTTTCTCCATTTATAACAAAAATATTGATAAATGGCCAGAATTATGTTTGCATTGACTGGTAGTACTTTAAATACTGCTGTCATCTTCACTTATAGGCTAACTACTACTGTGGCACAATTCTCCTAAAAACTATTAAATATTAAAAGGAATAGTTCCATGATTCATGTCATTTAATATGGTACTTTTCTTTACCAAGTCTTAGCTTCTTTGGCATATGCCTTTATAACTTCTATGATCACAGCAGGGAAAGTGTGTGGCACAGAGCAAAGCAAAGTGTCATCCATTTCCATCTCATGAATTTGCATTTAGAATATAATTTAATGACACTAAACATTATTAATATATTTATCAGCTTGAAGAAGAGAAAGAAGTAAAAAATTTAGGACATCAAAGTGTTTCCTTGCACAGTCAATATTCAACCTTTAAGTAATTATCTATTTTTAGTAAAAATCATTTGCCATTAGTCCATTTTGAAAAATTCAAAGTTGCTTCTTTAACACCATTATCCTTCTCTTGGCCATAATCTAATGAGTGAATTTGTTTCAAATTCTTATTTTAAAAATTAATACTGAAAATAAGAAATGAAGAATAAAATTTGCCAGTTTAAAATGACTACTTGTATTTTAAAATAGTTAAAGAAAATATTAATTGAAAGTTTAATGTATCTTTTTCACCAATGTCTTACTTTCTAGTTTCTCTTTAGGTTATCAACCAGGGTTCACTGTAACCACAGTATCCAGTTTGTGCACTCCATACCTTCAGTAAAAGTTTTCATTACTTTGAATGTTTGCTAGTAATTTCAAGTCAAGTACATTGCCTTGAAAGTGACTAAAGTCATGAGCACAGTAAAATGATACATGAAAAACTGTTTCTTAGTCACTGCACAGAGTCAAGAGATTTCTGCACAAACAAGATAGAGTCAAAATAGCAAAAGTTATTTTCACTTTATTCTGAATTGAGAGCAATTGCCTCTTGAGGGCAAAATTATTCAAAGATTCAATGACCTGGTGCAAAACCTGGTTATACAATGGAAAACAACAACAACCTATCCCTCCTCCTCTCCTTTCTCCCAGGTACTGCTAGTTTGGTCTACATGTCAACCAAGTCCTGGTTACAAGTATTTCATTAAATTCTGACAATGTACTACACGTTGTAGGGCAACCACAGGGTTCATTTCCTAGGAGACAGGCAAAAGAACCCGCAGAGCCTGCTTTTTTCTTGGTGATTGCATCAATTTTGACAATACTCATCGAATGACAAGCAGTACCACTAAGTCTCTCCTTTTATTTTTCTTGCTATTATAACATTTACAGGAATTCTCATACTCCCAACACCTCTAGCCATTTTCCTCACTTACAAATCAGAGAGAATTTTTTTTTAATAAACAGAGAAGTCTGAATCTATACTATATAGCCAGGTATACACTTAATATAGGTGAGATAACATTTATATTTATCAACATTTCTATGACATACTGAACTCTTACTAGGTTCAGTCATCACACTTAAGTTGTTTTCAATTCTCAAACTAATCCTGCCATAAATGAATTTATACTTTTTTTACCCCCTTTTTACCATATGGCAATGATTTCCTTCTCATTGTTTGTCTTAGTTTGTCAGGGCTGTTGAAACAAATACCACAGACTGCTTAGCTTAAACAATAAGACTTTATTGTCTCCCAATTTTGGAGGCTAGAATTCCTAACTCAAGGCCATGCTTTCTCTGAAATCTGTAGCACTCTGGCAGTGGCTTGCCAGTAGTCCATAACTCAATGTCTGCCCCTACCGCATCGCCATCTGTCTCCAGGGGTCTGTACTTCTGTGTCCAAACTTCCTCCATTCATAAGGACTCCAGTCATATTGGATTAAGGTCCACCCTGATTCAGTTTGTCCTCTTCTCAATAGGATCTTTGAAGGTCCTATTTTCAAATGAGCTCATAGTCACAGGGCCAGGGGTTAGGGCTTGAACATATCCTTGTGGGGGACATGATTGAATTTACAACAATGTTCCTAACATACAGATAATGCATACAGGTATGCAAAACCAAGTGTACAAGAGAGGTCTACCTTTTTAGAGCCGTGCTAGAATAAAACTTTCTGCTCTGACAGAAATGTCTAATACTGTATCCCCTAGGAACATGTGGTTATAGAACTCTTGAAATGTGGTTAGTGTGACTGATTTAATATTAAGTAATGCCATTGTAAATGTACACAGTACATGTGCCTACAGTATCTGGCAGCAAGATTTTAAGAAGTAAACTCTTATTTTCAAAAACACCGTTCAAAAATACAGCCATTCTCTGGGTAAAATTTGGGATTCTTGATCATTTGTTCATACAGCAAATATAGCAAAGTATGGGCCCATAATTGGACCAAATTATCTAATTTAATCCAAAATTTATTTCTTGCTATGTAAAATTTTTTTATGAGTTATTATTTCCAAAGTATCCATAAATTAGTATATTTTGTTATAAAAACAGGTGACTACATTTTATTTATCTCTTTTATCTTCTAAGTAAGAGTTCCTTTAAACAAAAAACTTCATATCTTAAAATAAAATAAAGAAGAGATAGAAAGGGAAGGGAAGGGAAGGGAAGGGGAGGGGATGGGATGGGAGGGAAGGGAAAGAATGGAAAAACAGGGAGACATTTGAAAAAATCTATTATCATTGTGTATAGTGAAACTCCCTCTTATCCCCTTATTTTTTTTCAAATAAACCAAGCCAGCACTAGGCAAGGTAACAAGGCTACAGATGACAGTGTAATATACTCAGGCATATTTTTCTACTCAGTGCCCTTTGGGCTAAATATTTGTGATACCAGCAGTCAGTGCAAAAGGTTATTTTTTTTTTAATGGGTTTGATATTTAAGAAAAAGCTAAATTTAAATATGTCCCAAATCATTTTCTCAAACAGCAGAGATAAACAAATGCTCATTCAATTTTAACAATATTTTCATCCAAGTGCTTGGCAAGCAAGGTACCTGAGTTCTTTTTTAGCTCTGAGCTCTAGGTCTTGCCAATTTAAATATGTTGGAATAGTCTAAAGAGGAATCGCAGATTCCAAGGCTTAGTTTACTTATAATTTCAGGGGGAAACATTTATTCTTTTCCATATATAAATTTAAATTGTAGTAGATATATATAATATTTTTCATTCCTTTAAATGTTTTAGAACACAGAAAAATGAAAGACAATAAGAAAAAAACACCTGTGTTCCCACAACTAATAATTAACAAACATAAGCTTTCATCATTTTTGTCTTAGAAACTTTAGTCAGATAATATATTACAGAGAATGTTGAAGTATCTTTTGTTCCCTGCACTATAGATTCATTCTTGCTCACAGTTTGACAACTCATAGGATTCACTCACTCCTCATATCCCAGACACATTTAGCTGCAATAACTTTGTTAATTAGTCAGGGCTCGGTGGAAAAGAACAGGTTCTGCTCTTGCTTCTATAAACCAAGAGAGATTTATCACAGATCTAAAATTGCTTAAAGATATTTTCTATGGGTGACGAAATAAATGCTTGGCGAAGTCAACACACACAGATCGCAAAGCTGCATCATAAAATTAGGTCACCAAAGAAATTATTGCTCCTTCCTTCCATAAACAGAAAGTTACGTTCTGATTCAGGAAAATGCTGTTACACTTAGTAACACCAGACTTGCTCCCTTCCTCTGGAGTCCCACTAATACTGTGATTACTTAGTGCCACGCCACTCTTCCCAATTAACTGTATTCAAAATAAAAGACTCACACAAGACATTAAAGAAAGTTAAATCATATTCAGGATTCAGTGCATAAGAAGGGCTAGAGAATAAAGTTGTTGTTTCCCAACCATTGCAGTAGAGTAAGAAGCAGCAGGGATGTAACTCTGCCATCAAATATGCTCGAATGGGCATCAGCAGCGTTCATCACAGTGTACTTTCTGGCTTTCTCAAACTTGATCACTACCCTCTTCTTAATGTTAGCTTCCAAACCGGCAATACCAATAATAACATTTCTGATTAAAATGAATGCAATTATTCCTCATAATAATGAAAACCTATTTACCTTCCTCCCAGAGGAGACTCTAGATTTTAATTAAAGTAATATATATTCTTCATATAATACAATTATGACCCTATTTGATATCCTGTGCCATATAGACTAAAATAAAATAGAACCACCACCCACTAATTCTATATAAAATGAAAGAAAACTTCTGACTTTGGCTGTGATGGCATATTTTGTATTAGAGCAACCCTTCCATTGAAGAAAAAAAGCACACAAAACATTAAAGTTGGATCTCTCTCTCTATCTCACACACACCCCTACTGTTTGAAGGACTCATAGAGCAAATAATGCACTAGAAATTGAAGAAGCATGATCCTGGAAAAAGGGAAACAAACAAAATGAGCTCTATATTCTGGGATGTGCTTTATTTGAAAAAATTGCAAATTTCTCAGCAATATGGAGCTGAGTAAACAGAAAGCAGCAGCCCAGAGTTTTCAGCAATATCACTAATATCTAACCTTAAATGCATATATTAGTGTAAAACAAAAAGGAAAAAATAGATATCTTTTACTAAACTTAGAAAATGAGCAACAAGTTAAGCCCAAAGAAAATAGATGGAAGGATATAAAAAATTCTAATATTCATCACTCTGTGAATGAATAAATAAATAGATTGGTGTATTCTTATTAGTCACATATTAGAACTTTCTTTTCCATTCACTGTTTGTCATAAGGGTTCTTTTCCATTGTTCATTACTTTAGCTTTTCTCTCCTGCCAGAGGTTTTTGTTTATTTCTAGCCAAAAATTCACAATCTTGTTTTTTGTCAGTTTTGCTTTTTAAACCATTGTTTTTTTAATCAATTTTATTAATACATATTAATAAAGCACAAATCCATCCAAAATGTACAAATGTATTCAGTATAATCACATAGGTGTGCATTCATCAGTTTTAGAGCGTTTTTATTATTCCAATAATAATAATATTAATAAACAAACAGAAAACTCATCACCTCTCAATCACTCTATGCTTCTCCTGCCATACATAGCTGCTATTGTTTCCATCTCTCTAGTTTATTTGTATTTTGCATATATTTTGTAAAAACAGTCTTATATATGCAATATCACTCATATTTGTATTCTGCATGAAGTTTCACTATGTTATATAGTCCTATGTTAGCTTTCCTTCTAATTATATACATGACCTTAGACTTAACCTTTCAACCACTGTCATACCTATATAACAGCTCTACTAATTACTAACACTATGATGTTCTTTCACCATTTCTATTATTTTCCAAAGATTTACAAACAGCCATTTTACCAATTAATTTATTTCTTTAAGTTATGTTTTCATTTCCATATTTAATTTTCTTTTCATTAATGTCCACATGTGTCTTATAATTGTCATTTTTTGTGTGTGTGTATTTTAGACCCCTATTTCTCTCTAAGGCTATAAAAAGTGATATTTTCAAGTCTTATTCAAATTGCTTTAATACCTGTTCCCAGTGTAACCAACCTCCCCATTTAGTTCAGTCTTTTCACACTTTTTCATTGTATGTTTTTTTCTTGAATGATTAGTGATTTAATCATTTGCCTGGCTTTGCAGTCCTTGATTTATATGTTCAGCAGATTCTTTTGCTTTGAGCACTGTTTTTTTGCCCTAATGCTTTCCATTCTGTTTCTAGTGAGTGTAAGGAAAGAATGGGATGTGAATTGGTCTGATCTGGGCATGGGATCTCCCTGTAACTGGCCAGAATCATCTACAATGTGTAACACTGCTTGGTCTCAGAATTCATAAAGTCACTGCTATCACCAGAGGATAGTATCTCTGTCCCATCTGCCTCATCGAAAGGATGAAGTAAGAAATAAGGATCACAAAGCCCTGGCTAGACTGTTCAATAGTCCCCACCTAATCTTTGCAGGCGCCGCCCAAGATTCCGTTCCAAACCAAGCCTGACTTGACCTAGGAGACCAACCTTGTGACCGTCAGAGTGATGTTGCAGGTTTCTTCTCTTACTTTCCAGGGTAAAATTCTGCTTTCTCAGGGACTGTGCAGAGAGAATCCCTGGTGATTTCCTTTGATCTGTTCTCTCTCTATAGTACTTAGTCTCTTAATTGTTTCCCTCATATGCAAATTTCACTAACTCCGCTTGTAGTGCAATGTAAATGTGGACCAACTTTATTTTTTATTCCATTGGGCAATTTCTTAAGAAATTGAACAAATAATTTTAACAAGTTTGAAGGTTTGGCTGCTTAAAGATACTAACATCTCTATTCTTAGAAGCTGATGTACTATTGACTAATGATCTTTACTAGTAGTTACCAAAATTATCTTAGCAACTATTGTGGCCATCAGACAAAAAAAAAATCTCACAGTAGAATTGGAATTATGGAAATTTCATTTTAACTCCTGTTTTTTCCAATTGATCTAGTGTGGTCTTCGGGGAAGCACAGCATCTCTCTGAGGTTCAGCTCTTAATTTTTAATAATCTGGTCAGAATTAAATGAGATTAAAGAAGTGAAAGAGTCTAATACAATAACAGTAACACAGGAAATTACCAATAACTATTAGATTAATAATTATAACAATTATTTTTGGTGACTCCAAATTTTTCGTGCTTGCACAATACTTCGTTATTTGAAATAAATAAACACCCAAATAATGACAGAAACTCTATGGAACAATTACAAAAATAAACTCAAACAGGTTTTGGTTTTTTTTAATTGTTATTATACCATTAAATTTTTTAAATGATTTGTAGACCAAAAAGAGTAATTCTTAAAATATACTTTAGTGTACCATACTCAAAAAATTTAACAAATGTACATTTTGGCCATGAAAATTAAACAATATTTACTCTGAACCAGAAAAAGAAAATCAGCTAGTTTTAAAAAAATGCCACCAAGAACTGGAAGGACACATGTCATCCTTTTTACTTTTTTTTTTCCTACCACTAATTCTCACTGCTCTATTTCATGTTTCTTATTCTCAAAGCTTCTTTTCAATCCCTTTCTTTTATACTAATCATGTATCATTTTCTGTGTTTTCTTTCTCCCAGCATTTGTTTACTCCTTTTTCTAAGCTACAATATTGTACTTTACCACAAATCTATCAAATCTCCAATTTACTACTTTAACAGAGCAGAACACTCCTATTGCAAGGCAATTTTATTCCAGGAGTGCTTCAGAGTCCATGGGGATTTTCAGATAATTTAAACACTGAAGTATTTCTCATAGTATAAAAAAGTTCTTGGAAGCAATTAGTAACATCACTGAGAAAACATATCAAAGGGAAAAAGAAGCTTTGCTCACAGATTTAGATCCATCTTCAAATCAAGTGTAGAAAAACAGCTTCTCTGCATGAGCCAAACAAATATAGAAACAGGAATTTTTATTACTAAAGCATATTTCTCCACCTAGTTTGAATTACAGAGGTATTTGATTTTCTGTTTTTGAGATTAGGAGGAATAATATGTCCCTAACATGAATTTTTCTTATCCTAAGGATAGCAGTGGTTTTTACTATTATAATTTTATAAAGGATATGAAAATCATTCACATCTTTGGATTCAGTACATAAAGTAAAATCATTTGTAATTGCCAATTTATACATCAGGAAAACAGAAGCATAAAATATCAAATAACATTTTTAGGTTTATTCAGCTAACAAGTTTTGAGTGGGGACTTAAACTAAGTTTGTTTTTTTAATATCAATATTTGAGCCTCAACTAATTTGTATGAGAGTGTATTGCCTTATGTGTTGCATTCTATAATTCTCACAAACAATAAAAGTGACAAATTTTATTGAGGGGTTACTAATTGCTATTGTGGTTACTATTGTTAGCCAAAGACTACTAAATGCTTTAAATATATTTTATTTTTTTGCTGATGATTCTTGCATGCTTACTCATTATTAAATTATTAAATACATTAAACACATTATTTCCTATAAGTCTCACATCATTTAAGTCTCATCAGGAAGTAGACATGATTATAATAGCTGTTTGATAGATAAAAACTTTGAAATTTGGAGATTAAATAAATTTGCAAAGATCACAGATCCTAGAAAATGACATCTGATTATGTCTATTTCAGAACATGCTATGAAATAAGCAATACTATATTAAATATTTTATGATAGCATACTTAGTCAAAGCTACATATACAATTGCATTCAAATTAAATACTTACAATAAGCATCATCATAAATTATTAGAAAATAGTATGTTTTAGGTTCTTTACTAAGACATTAAGAAAATAATATAAAATAATCAGAAAATTTAACAGTTGGGCAGTTTGATGTAATTAAGAATTCCAAAAATATAATTGGATCATGCTTGTAAACAGATCTGGTAATCTGGGCTTGATTAAGTTATGATTAGAGCATTGACTGGGCCATGTCAGTAGGGCGTTGAGCCCCACCCCTTGGTGGGTTGTGAATCAAATATAAAAGGCATGGCAAGAACAGATTTGAAGCCAGTTGAGAAGCAGTTTTGATGTTGGAAATAAGGCCCTAGGAGAAGAGAAGCAAGCTGTTCACCTGATTGTCTACAGCTGACCTTGTGGAGGAAACAGGAGCTAAGCCTGGAGAGAAATGCAGCCCTGGGAAGAGAGGAACCGCAGAAGCCTGAACCCTGGCAAACGCCGGCAGCTATCTTGCTCTAACACATGGCAATGGACTGTGGTGAGAGAAGAAACATAACACTTTATGGCCTGGTATCTGTGGACTTCTACCCAAATAAATACCCTTTATAAAGACCAACCCATTTTTTGTGTTGCGCATTAGCACCCCTTTGGCTGACTAACACAGAAATTGGTACCCGGAGAGGGGTAGTGCTTTTGTAATTACCAAAATTTTGGAACGGTTTTATAAATGGGTAAGGGGTATTTTTTGGAGGAATTGTGAAATGCTTGATGTAAAAGGTCTAGATCACTTTGAAGAGACTGTTGATAGTAATATGGATGTTAAAGAGACTTCTATGATGCCTTAGAAGTAAACAATGAAGCTCTTATTGGACACTGGAAGAAAGCTGATCCATGTTTTAAAGTTGCGGAGAACTTAGCAAGATTAACTCCTGGTGTTATATGGAAGACAGAATTTGAAAATGGCGAACCTGAGCATTTAGCTGAAGAACTTTCCAAGGTAAACTCAGAAAATATGGCTGGGCTTCTCCTTATAGCTTATAACAAAATACTAGATGAGCAAAAAACACTCAGGACTGAAGTTTTGGGCACAAAGAAAACAGAAACTGATTCCGGAACCTCCAAGTTTCTGGAAATCAGATTCTCAGATGAAAATGCCCTATTTGAAGACTATACTAAACTTGGAATTTGTAACTCAGAATTGAAGATGCAGTTATCTAGGAAATACTTGTGGAAAATCTTACTGTCTGATGGCTTGGAACCCTGCTTCCTGCATGCTAAACCAACAAAGTTTTTGAGAGAGTTGTATGAACAAAATCACTGTCAGCTTGGACAAAAGAGAACATGGAAAGGAGAGATTGAAGGAGAATCAGCTTTAAGAAGAAAACTGTGAAAGGAGAGATCTGGACTTAAGACATCTCCTTGGGCCAAGAGAGGAGCCCCACCCATGTGTACAGAGAGGGTGAATTTGCCCCTGCAGTTGAAGAGGGTGGATGTTCCTACCCAATGTTTTGAGAAACTTTTGATGCCCCATGATAAAGAGAGGGTGAGTTTTCCCCAGCAGTTGAAGAGGGTGGATGTCCCCACCCGATGTTCTGGGAGAGTTTTGCCACCCCAGGGTGCAGAGAGGGTGGAGCACATTCCTCAAAGATTAGGGCAATTAAGGTCAACACCTCATAGGTCTGAGAGGGGTATACCTGTCCCCACGGATTAGAGAAGGCCAGGTGGTCAACCCATTGCTCTGAGAGGGTTGAACCTGTATGCCAATGGTTAGGGAATGCCACGTGGTCAACTCGTTGCTCTGAGAGGGTTGAACCTGTATGCCAAAGGTTAGGGGGAAAGTTGTCTTCACCTCACAGTACTAGGGGGAGCTAAAACTCTAACCCAAAGATTGGGTAAGGTGTGGCAATCACCCCAACAATCTTGGAGGGAGAGGTCTGGAGCTTGGTCAACACTCAGATGCTTGATGAAGGTGGAACCAAGAAAATGGCTGTTGGGCAAGCCTGTGGAAAGGGTGGGTTCCCATGAGGCCCCAAGGAGAAGAAACCATGATCTTAAAAATGACTCTCAGACTATGAAATCGAATGGAGGATGCCCTGCAGGTTTACTGAATTGTAGAGGATCCATGACTCATGTTTAACATCCCAATTTCTTCTTATGATATTGAAAATGTTTATGCTTTGTCTTCCCATTTGTGTATTGAAAGCAGTTAAATGGTTTTGTAAGTTTCAGTGTTCTACAGCAGACAGGATTTTGCCTGAAGACAAACTATTTCTTTAAACTGCCTATGATATGATTTTGTACTTGAATTGTTACTGATTTAAGGTTTTTTGAATATTGTAATGTATTTTTGGAATTCAGAGGGTGGAATGTAACAGTTGGGCAGTTTGATGTAATTATGAATTCCAAAAATATAATTGGATCATGCTTGTAAACTAATCTGTTAATCTGGGCATGATTAAGTTATGTTTAGGGCATTGACTGGGCCACATCAGTAGGGCATTGAGCCCCACCCCTTGGTGGGTGGGGAATCAAATATAAAAAGCATGGAATGAACAGAGTTGAAGCAGTCTTTTGAGAAGCAGTTTTGATGTTGGAAATAAGGCCCCAGGAGAAGAGAAGCAAGCCGTTCGCCTGATTGTCTACAGCTGATCATGTGGAGGAAACAGGAGCTAAGCCCAGAGAGAAATGCAGCCCCAGAAAGAGAGGAACCCCAGAATGTTGTTGTCAGGGTGCGGCGCAAAAGACAAGTCAGACAAGTTGATGCATATGAAGCAGAGGGCTGCAGCTCACTCAGGCAAAAACAGCCCAGAGATCACTGTGATCTCTTTTATTCAGCTTTCAACAGTGCATCAATTCTTCCTCCCTAACCTTGCTCTCCCACTATGTTTCTCTTACTACAGCAAAACACTGCCTTCTCTGGCAGTCTACCAAGGGACATAAGTATAAACATTGTTTCTAGCCCTAAATGCCTTATTCTATCTAATATCTCAGCATGATGCATGAGAGCGCTACCTGTTCCTGTATAACTAGATAGTTTTTCTTAGGAATTTACACAGTAACTTCTTAGTGGTGGGTTCATCCCGCTCTGCTTCCTCCTACTGACATCTGCAGTACGCAGAGATCTTGGAGACATTTACTAACATGTCTCTGCCAGCAAGCATGCTTGTTGAATGCTTAACCATTTATGCTGTGACTCTCAGCATCTTCTCCAACATCTCCCCCTTTTTTGTTTTTTTTTTGTCCAGGGTGACTGTGCCTGTCTTAGGTTGCCCTCCTCTGAAGGTCTTACCCATCTCTGGCTACCAGCCAAGCTGCCATGGACAGGGGTTCGAGAGTCAAGGGTTTAAGCAGAATCCAGTTGTTGGCATGGCTGGTCTTACGAGTCCTGTTAATGCGGAACAGCAGCGCTACGCAAATGCCTCCTTTTACAGTTAAGAGTAGCAAAGCACCAGTGATCACCACACTGAAGTTAGAAGAAATGATTTAAAATGGACATTTATTTGATCCAAGTATAAACTTTAGGGCTGAGAAATTGATTAAATTGGTCAGACAAACCGGTGAGGTTTTCTAATAGATTTTTCATTTTCCTTTTTAAAACTTATTTCAAGTGTTGTTAGCCTCTAGTCCCTACTTTAGGCCCTGTCTCTTGCCCGAGACTTTTTTTGTGTGTAGTTACTCAATCTTGCAGACTCAACGTATCTTGCTTGCACTGGCTCAACGTATCTTGTCCGAGATGTCTTGTGCTATATTTAGTCTCGAAGACTCATCTTGCAGGCGCAACAGGATTTTGTGTGATACTCAATCTCGTAGACTCAACGTATCTTGCTCACACTAGCTCAACGTCTCTTGTCCAAGATGCCTCATACTATATTTAATCTCTGCTTCCTTCAGGTCTGGTAATGGGGAGAGAGTCCCGACTTTTCCCACCCCAAAGGCCACCATAAAACTTTGGCGGGACTTCCTGCCAGTTGGAGAAGGAGTTCGAGGGTCTCTCCTCACTCCCGAGATCCCGGATGGACCCACAATCGAGTGGGACAACTTACTAAAAATCATATTTTGAAGACAGAAAGTTGGACTAGAGGTAACAATAACAGTAACAGTAACAGTAATTACTATGCCACATATGCTCGACTGTGCTTAGCTCCAAGAAAATGCTCCCATTTTTGGGTTAAAGAAAATGCTCCCTGATTCTTCCTTCATTTCCCCCTTACTTTTTAATTGTGATAGCATAACGTGCGTAGTAGCAGATTGTTGGTGTATTAATTGGTTAAGTTGTCACGATCTTCTGCAGATCAAACAATACAGAAAACACAATATTAATGCAATTATACATATGAACTTAACAGATCTTGACAAACCATGTAACCATTGTGTAGGATGCAACTGTTTTAAACCATTTATCAATGCTTTCAAAATATGTTCACCAGTCATAACTTGCAATTGGTTTTCAAATGTTTGACGTATTTTCTGTTGCAAGCATAGAATTTCCTTAGTTAAATTATTATGATTCAGAAGATGTTTTTTCACTGAGTCCCAAGGAAACTCAGTTGCATGGTAAAGCACAGGAGTAATACAATAAGATGTTTGATTCTAATTACATTCCATTTTCATTTGTAATTTCATAGCTTGAATCTGATCTCTTAACAAAATAACAGTTTGTCTTAGATCCGCTATTTTCTCATGTATTTCTCAATCTATTTGTCTTTGACTTCCCCATAACTGTTCTGAATTTTGTTTCCATGTTTGCACAAAGTCAACAGTTTGACCTCCTTGTTGAAGGGCTATACCTGCAGTAGCCACTGTTGCTGTTATGCATATAATACCCATAATAACAGCTGTTAGCATTCCCACAAATCTTCTTGCCCTTTTCAACAATCTTTTGAAGATAGAAGTTAATATCCCCATAACTGCAGTTTCTTGCTATTCTCGATTCATCTGTACCAGCAGCCACACTCCAATTCTTGCTCTTAAGATGTAAAGACTAGAGGTATTTGGAAAACTAATAGAACTGTTAATACAAGTATATAAAAAGCATTTGTTTAAACATTCTATGGCCCTATTACTATTGTTCCAAACAATATTACCCAATAACAGAACATAAGGAAGACGTACACAAGCTCTAACCCATTCAGTATTATTACGAGTCAGGGTAAAAGTATAATTAGTACTTATGTTAGAAATGTGGCCCCACCAAGAACTAACAGTGCAGAAGGCTGAGGCTAATTTCCACAGATGCGGCTGAGGGGGATGACCCTTACTGAAAGGATTAGGCAGTGTAAAGCCTCCCCCATGCCAGATAATAGAATTATTTGCATGTGTACTTATGCTTTGGTTCTCCTTACGCCATTTCAAATTGAACAGCTGGCTCTTTTCATGAACAGAGCCTACAGGACAGCAATCATTTTGTGGTTCTGAGCCATGACACACAGTCCATGGAAATACAGGATTGTTAGCGTACACATAAGGAATCTGGCACATGGGAATCCCCACAGGAATAGGAATTTTATTCTGAGAAATATTGCCTTTAATTCCTTGCGTGGCAAGTGCATATTTGGAAGGGTGATTACAGGTACCATTTTTTCCAAACTTAACCATAATTGATAATGCATTTTCAAACAAAGATCTTCCTCTCCAAAACATATGGGCATGCCTTCCACTCCTATAGAGTAATTATTAATTAATTTTCCTTCCTTCTTAGGCTTTTAGAGGAAGGTGAGAATCAGTGAGCCCAGAAAAATGAAAGGACTAATTAACATAAATAGGGTAGGATTTGTTCCCCCAAGTTAACAATTCTAAAAGAGATGAATTAGTATCATAAGCCTAATATGTATAATTATGTGAAGGTGCACTACTTACTGCTGTGGTTGTCAAGGTAAGCATAGCAAAGAATAACTGTATTAGAGTGACATTCTGCTTTTTAGAAGTTACCATCTTTTCTGCTTTTTGTGTCAGCTTCTTCGGCTTGTTCATGTTTAGGTTTCAGACGTCTGGACGGGACCCAAACCTGGTCTCCTTTATCTATTATGATAAGAGCAAAACCTCGACCCTATATCCTAACTTAACTTTTGCCTTCTCCCATTGAATTATTAGCTTCATTCTTCCACTAAACTAGTTGTCTAAAACACTAATATATTTGGCTTATTGATGGCTAGAGTTTTGGATAGATATAAAATAAATGTTAATATATATATTTAGTTTAATAAGCTTATACTGACAATTAGCGTGAGAAACATAAATAACATAACTAATTAAAAGATTAAGCCAATATTGAACAATGTTACAGAATGACAGATAAATAGAGCAGTTTCATATATATACTTACCAATATTTAGCTTTTAGCTGGGAAGTGTTGAATTGTTGTAGTAGCAACTGAGACTAGAGTTTTGGTTGACTGTGTTTAGGATTAACAAGTTTGGTACTATAGATGCCAACTTGGGAGTATTCTGCTAATTCCTGAGGAAGGAGCCAGCCTCCTCAGGAAGGAACACAACACTCCTTGGGCTGTACATTTTAAGGTTTATGCATCAGTCCCCGGGAGAGTGGCCAGCTCCCCCAAGGAGGAATACAACACCCATTGAAATGCACTTTATATTTTTTAATTTGTTACAAAACATCTTTGATGTGCTTACTATTTTAATTTCCAATATGCTTCCTGAAATATGAAAAGTGTTAACTAGTAAGTTATTGGTTTATTGATTAACAACATTTTTTGTATGATGCTTTACTTTTAGGCTTGAACAATACTTACCAAACTTGTTTTTTAATACATTTGGTTTCAGGATTGTTGAAACTTAAAACAAGAGATTTACATATACATTTAATAAAACACATTTACATGTAAAATACAAGTTATTAAATTACTTAAGTATGGAATGTATTGTACTAAAGTTTTGATTAGTATTTAAGTATATTATACATTGTTCATAACTACAGTAGATTATATAACAACAGGCATCCAATGAATAAACTTTTATTTTTTAAGTGTTTAAGATCCTTAATAGCAATGACCTTAATTTCTTTCCTTTGTATAGTTTGAGGCATAGGTAAAAACAAATCATTATTTCTCATTGGGGCTGTGGGGTAATACATTAACTTGTAATTTTAATACTTGCATTGATTCTGTTGTTAATATTATAATTAGAATTGGGGCTGTTGCTTACAATGTTGAATATAAACTTGATTTATTGTTGGCTGCTTTACAGAAAGGGGTATGGGGGCTGGCTTGACCCATCCAAGGAAAAACCAAAGAAAGCCTTAACAAGTTTTAAAACAAGGTGATAGTGACATAACTGGATATTAACCCCTTGTAACAAACCAGCAATATTTGGGACCCCTACATTCTGCAGGGGTGTATGTATTATGCATTACAGGCATCCCAGAAGGAGAAGAGAAGGGAAAGGGAACAGAAAGAGTGTTGAAGGAGATAATGGCTGAAAACTTCCCAACCCTATTGAGAGAGATGGATGTACAAGTCCAGGAAGCACAGGGCACCCCAAACAGTATAAATCCCAACATGCCAACACCAAGACATATACTTGTCAAAATATCCAATGCAAAAGACAAAGAGAAAATACTCAAGGCAGCAAGAGAAAAGAGACCCATCACATACAAGGGAAGCACAATAAGATTAAGTGCTGATTTCTCATTTGAAACCATGAAGGCAAGAAGACAGTGGTATGACATAGTCAAAGTACTAAAAGAAAAAAAACTTCCAGCAATAAATTCTCTATGCAGCAAAACTGGCATTCAAAAATGATGGAGAGTTCAAAATATTCACAAATAAACAGAAATTAAAAGAATATGCCAATAAGAAATCTGCATTTCAAGAAATACTAAAGGAAGTTCTATAAGTTGAAAGGAAAAAACAAGGGAGAAAGAGTTAGAGGAGAGTGTAAAAACAACTAAAAAGACAAAAAAAGAAATAAAAACAACATATGACATACATTAACCCAAAGAAAATATGACTGAAGAAATTCGTTGCGAGTAATAACACTGAACGTTAATGGTTTAAATTCACCACTCAAGAGACACAGATTTGCAGAATGGATAAAGAAATACGATCCATCTATATGCTGTCTACAAGAAACCCACCTTCGACCCAGGAATTCAAGGAGGCTGAAAGTGAATGGCTGAAAAACAAGTTTACAAGCAAACAATAGCCAAATAAAGGGCAGGAGTAGCTATCCTAATATCAAACAAAATAGACTTTAAATGCAAAACTATTGTAAGAGACAAAGATGGACACTATATATTAGTAAAAGGGGTAATCTTTCAAGAAGAAAGAACAATCATAAACATTTATGCACCTATTCAGGGCATCTCAAAATACAGGAGGCAAACACTGGGAAAACTAAGTGGAGACATAAATGCCTCTACAATTATAATGGGGGACTTTAATACACCATTATCACCATTAGACAGAACATCTCAACAGAGAATCAACAAAGAAACAAAGACTCTGAATAATACATTAGAGGATCAGGACCTAATAGATAAATACAGAATGCTACACCCAAATACAGCAGGATATACATTCTTCTCGAGTGCACATGGATCATAATCCAAGATAGACCCCATGCTAGACCACAGAACAACTCTCAATGCATTCAGAAAGACTGAGATTATGCAAAGTAATTTCTCTGACCACAATGGAATGAAATTGGAAATCACTAAGGCCAGAGAATGAGACTGGGCACAAAGATATGGAAGTTAAACAACACACTCTTAGACAAACAGTGGGTCAAGGAGGAAATCTCAAAAAAAAATCAGTAATACCTTGAAATGAATGAAAAGGACAACACAACATATGAAAACCGATGGGATGCAGCCAAAGCTGTACTGAGGGAAATTCATAGCCATAAATGCATGAATCAAAAAAAGAAGAAAGAGCTAAAATTGAAGACCTAACTGCACACCTGGAGGAACTGGAAAATCAACAAACTAATCCCAAAGGATGTAGAAAGAAGGAAATAACAAAGATTAGAACAGAACTAAATGAAATAGAAAATAAGAAAGCACTAGAAAAAATAAACAAAACCAAAAGCTAGTTCTTCGAGAAGATCAATAAAGTTGACAATCCCTTAGCCAGACTAACAAAGAAAAAGAGAGAGCAGATGTAAATGCACAAAATAAGAAATGAGGAAGGGGATATCACCACTGATCATACAGAAATAAAGAGTATCATGAGGATAACTTGAAAAATTATATGCCAACAAGAATGATAATTTAGAGGAAATGGACAAATTCCTAGAAACCCACAAACAGCCTACATTGACAAAAGAAGGAATTGATGAACTCAACAGTCCAATTACAAGTAAAGAAATTGACTCAGTCATCAAAAACCTCCCAACTAAGAAGAGCCCAGGACCAGATGGCTTCACAGCTGAATTCTACCAAACATTCCGGAAAGAGCTAACACCAATCTTGCTTAAGCTCTTCCAAGATATAGAAGTAGAAGGAATATTGCCTAACTCATTCTATGATGCCAAAATTTCCCTAATACCAAAGCCAAACAAAGATACCAAAAGAAAGGAAAATTACAGACCAATTTCTCTAATGAACCTAAATGCTAAAATCCTCAACAAAATACTCAGTAATCGAATTCAACATCATATCAAAAGAATTATACACTATAAACAAGTGGGTTTCATCCTGGGTATGCAAGGATGGTTCAATATAAGAAAATTAATCAATGTACTATACCACGTAAATAGATTGAAAGAAAAAAATCAAATGAGCATCTCTATAGATGCATAAAAAGCATTCTACAAAATACAATACTCTTTCCTGATAAAAACACTGCAAAAGATAGGGATAGAAGGAAACCTTCTGAATATGATAAAGAGTATATATGAGGGAAGCGGGTGTGGCTCGGTGGATAGAGCCCCCGTTTACCATATGGGAGGCCCGGATTCGTGTCCCAAGGCCTCCGTGTGAGAGCACGCCGGCCTGAGCGGTGCGGTGGGCTGATGCAGCAACCTCACGGCAGGAAGCGGGTGTGGCGCAATGGATAGAGCACCCGTTTACCATATGAGAGGCCCCGGGTTCGCTTCCCGGAGCCTCCTTGTGAGGGCAGGCCGGCTCGCGCGGCGCTGTGGGCTGATGCGGCAAGACCTCACAGCAAGGGGGAGATAAGCAGACACAGAGAAGACACG
>JAQZBX010008348.1:0-23361 GCA_029593785.1 Cabassous unicinctus
AATGAGGTGGCTACCTGAGAGAACTGTCTTTCTAGAAGAGATAGCAACTGGTGCAGATGTCAAGAGGCAGGAACATGCCTGATATAATCAAGTAGACCATTGTTTCTAGAGTGGAGTAAGCCAAAGGGCGGGTAGTAAGAGGTGAGATCAGAGAACTGAGAGTGGGCCTTGCCAGAAGGGGGTCTTATAGGCCATTGCCAGAATTTGACTTTTAAAAAGTTGCTTTTTCTCTGAGTTGCTTTTGCTCTGGGTCAGTTCTGAATTCTTGGAGGATTTTGAGCAGAGGAAGACATGATCAGATTTAATTTTCTTCAAGTGTCACAGAAGCTTTGGTGCTTAGAACTAGCTTTATCATGATTCTTGCTTATAACACACTTGCATCATTGGATAATTCATAGACCTGTTTGATTATTTATGTAGTTAGTTATTTTTAATAATGTAATAAGTGCTAGTGCATGAACTCACCACCATGATGAAATTTAGGGCAATAACCTTCATCTAACTGACCTATCCTGCTTACTTTCAATCTCTTCTACACCACTCCCATTCTTCTTCCTATAGTTTTAGTGTATCTATACCCATCCCTGTATGTTCAACTTTATACAAAGAATATCATGTCATATGTAATCTTTTGGGACCTAGAGTCTCCTCATTTTATATTCTTCAAATTTATTGGTCACATGTGTTTCTTCTTTCTGTGAAACGCCTGTTGATGTTTTTTTTTTTTTTGCCCATTTTACTATTGCTTTATTATGGATTTTTAAATTATGTAATTCATAAGGATGCTTAATATATTCTTGACACTAACTCTTCATCAATTGTGTCAATTGTGAATGTCTTCTTAAAGTTTGTAGTTTATCTTTTCAATGAATGTTAAATATCTTAATATTCAAAAGCTTTTAATTTTATTATATAGAAATTTTCAATCTCTCCAGGTATATTTAATATTGTTTTTTGTTGTTGTTGCTGTTGTTTAGGAAATCTTTCTCTATCCCAAGGTTTAAAAGAATTTTACTCACATTTCTACATTTTCTACCAAGAGTTTTCTTCTGTTTTGTTTTTTGTTTTGCCATTTAAGTCCCTCATTCATCCGGAATTTGCTTTTTATATGGCTTGAGTGACATAAGTATAACTTTCACCTTTATCCATAAAGTTAAATATTTTTTTCAATTTCGTTTGTTGAACAAACCCTTTTCCCCTTAATGGTCTGACATGCCAGTGCTATGAATAGATCTATTCTGTGCTTCCTATTTCAGTCAATTTATCAGTAATTCAAAAATCACCCAATTTATCTACCACTGCAGCAATACTACACTGCTTTAATTAATAGAACTTCATAATTAGTCCTGATATATCCTAAGGCAAGTACTCTCTCCAAGCTTTGCATTTTCAATAGTTGACATGCTCTTCTTGGCCATTTACTCTTCTATATAAGTTTTTTAATTACCCTATCTTGAATTATGGAAAATCCTGCTGAGATTTCATGGGAATCTGACTGAAACTTTAGATTCAGGATTGACTTCTTATGTTACTCTGAATGTATTGTGGTGTCCTGGTTTGTCTTTTGTGGACCCCAGAAAATTGTGTTCTTAAGGTAACCCATACCTGTGCCTGTAAACACCATGTAGATGGATCCATTTGATTAGATTCAGTTAAGGGACCTTTGATTAGACCACTCAATTAGATCATTTTAGGGCTTTTGATTAGACTATATCAGTGAAGTGTGAGCCAAGTTGGATCTCCACCTTCTTGCTGGATCTTATACAAACTGAGACACACAGAGAAAGGAAGCCGCCATTTTGATCCTGCCATGTGAGAGAGGGGGCTTGAGGATCATTTGCAGGCAAAGCTGAAGCAATGAAGCCCCCAAGAGGCTAGTTCCATGGAGCCACTCAAGGCTGGGTTGACAAGCCATATGCCTGATAGTCCACAACTGAGCTCCAAGATATGGTGAGTCTGGGCAGGGAAGGCAGGGATCTTAACAGTATCTTGCCTTACAACATGGCAGGACACCAGGATCACCAGCAGCTGACTTTGGTGAGAAAGCATCTTTGATGGTGCCTTGATTTGGACATTTCATGGCCTCAGAATTCTAAGATTTTCCCCTAATAAAATTCCCATTATAAAACCCAACGAAATTCTGGTACTTTGGCAGCACTGTGGCAAACTAAGACATAGGATTATCCATTTATTTAAGACTCATTAATATTTTATAATTTCCCATGTAGAGATTTTACTGACATTTATTGTATATTTTCTAGGTACTTGATATTTTGTGGTTTTATTGTAAATAGTGTCCTCATTTTAATTATGTTTTCTAGTTGTGTGCTATTGCTATAGAAAAAACACAATTGACTTTTTATATTAATCTTATATTCATCCAAATTTATGTATTCTTGTATTATTTTTAAAATTCTGTGGTGTTATTGGGTGTTTCTAGGGAAATACTAATACTATTTAAAATATGGTTTATTCTTTCTTTCCAATCCTAATGTCTTCAGTTTATTATATATTTTTCTTAGTGGACTTGTTGAGACATTAGATATAATGGTGAACAAAAGTGATGATAGTGAATTTTTTTCCTCATTACCCATTTTAAAGGAAACACTTTTAACATTTTCCCATTTATGAAAATGTCCTTTTTAAAAAATAAAGATACTCTTTTTTTGAGTCAAGGATATTCTCTTCTATTCTTAATGTAACATGAGCTTTTGTTATTTTTAGCTGTGAAGAGATGTTGAATTTTGTCTAATTGTATCAGCATCTGAAATTATTTTATAGTTTTTTCTTTAATTTGTTGATGTAGTAAATACATAAAAAGTTTTGGTATCTTGGTTATTTTGACCTTATAGTATTAGTTGAGGACTATGCCCTCTTTTTAATGTCTCTGAAAGATTTTGCATAAAAATGGGATTATTTGTTGCTTGGATGTATGAGGGAAATTGTCTGTAAAGTCATTTAGAACTGATGGGTGTTTTTTGTTTGGCAGTGTGTGTTTATGTGTATGTGTGTGTGTTTCATTTTATTTCATTTTGAGAGATTTTAAACTACAGTTTCAATTTCTCTGATAATCATAGGACTGTTCAGGCTTTTTCTTTCTTCTATAATCAATTCTGGTAAGATACATTTTTAGGAATTTGTCTATTTTGTCTAATTTTTTTTTTATGTTATTGGCATTTTGTTCTATGTTTTATTGTCCCATTATAATTTTTATTTCTATTTTATCTATAAGTATTTCATCCTTTGCATTCAATATATGCCATATTTGGCTCTTCTTTCTCTTCATCAATTTTGCTACAACTTTACCTATTTTGTTAGTCTACCCCACCCCACCCAAGAACCAACTTTTGGCTTTGTTGACCTTCTCTGTTATATCTTTGCTTTCTCTTTTGTTGTTTTTACTCCATTTTCATTGTCTTTCTTCTTCTTTCTTTGGGTCTATTGCTATATGTATCCAAGGATGTGAATTTCCCTTAAGGGTCTCCCTTTGTTGTACCCAAACACTTGGATATTTGGGTGTTTTAACAAAATTTTCTTCTAAGAAATTTATAAATTCCATAATAATATTTTTATCCCATGAGATTTTAGCAGTCTATTATCTTAAATTTAAAAATATGAAGTACATATTTATCTATCTTTTGGTTATTAACTTCTAATTTAATTGCATTGTGATCAGAGATTATAATATATACAATAACTTTTTTTAATGGTGAGACTTTCCTTATTGGCCTAGTAAATTGGGGAAAAAATGAGATACTGTAAATATTTTTTATAAATATCAGGCTTGTGTGTATCATATTTGTGATGGTTATTTTTTCTGCTTTATGTATCAATAATTGAGATCAGTGTTATAAGATCCCACTACAGTGGCTGATTCGTCCATTTTTCTCTCTAATTTTGTCAATTTTTGTTTTGTATATGTAGAGGCTATTTTACTAAGTGCATAGTTGTTTCAAAATGCTATGCTTTCTTTAGAAATCTGATTATATAGAGAACTTAATAATTAATAATGCTTTTTTAGCATTAACCTGATTTGTATTTTTCTATACTTTTACTTTCAACCATTTTGTGGCCTTATACTTTCATGTGCTCTTATAAAAAGCATTTATCTGATTTTGAAAAAACTAAATCTTAGAATGTCTCTCTTTAACTAAAGATCTTGTGTCATTTATATTTGTGGTCATTATTAATATGATTAGTTCTGTTTCTACATCTTAGTTCTTTTAATTCACTTTTACCCATTTTTTAATTCATTTGAATTCTTTCTTACTTTCTTTAAAATAATTTAACATGCACTCCTGCAGTCTCCTAATCCCATCCTTCATCATATTGAAATTGTCCAGTCTATTATGTATTTTTTTAATTTTTATTATTTTTCCTCTTTCTTTGGAATTAGCTGTTTTTTTCAGACAACAAAATTGAATCACTTTCACTTTATATTCTTTTCAGAATTGCCTTGATTTGTCTGTTTTCTCATTTGGGTATTTAATTCAAAATAATTTGCATTGTGAGTCTTCTGTTATCGTGTATACCTGGAAACATATTGCATTTGAATGAAAGTTTGATGTATCTAAAATGCTAAGTTTGAAACTCTTTTCATATAGTTCTTAAAAAAATAACACTTGATGGTCTTCTTGCATCTAGAGTTGGTATTAAAAAATATGATGTCAAATATATTCTTGTTATTTTGTAGGTAGGTTTTTTTTTTTCTCCCCAGGTACTTTTATAATTTTCTCTTCACATTTAATTTTCTCCAATTTACTATAATTTGATTTTATCAAATTCTGAGTGAAGGTTTTTCCCTTATTTTCCCTTTTGATACTCTTAGGCTCTTTCCAATGTGAAATATTTTATCTTTTCCTAATTGAAAAAAAATTATTCTAATATTTTCTCTTGTACACATTTTTTTTCTTTCACTGACACATCTATTATCCAATTTTAACCTACTAGTTATTTTCTTTATATATCTTGTGTTTTCTTTTATATTTTCTTTTTCTTTATAGTTTCTTTTTTCCTTTTGGGACATTTCTTTAAACTGGTCTTCTTTTTCACTTAATGCATTTCATAGCTAAATCTGTATTTATCCTGATTTTTTCTTCAACTATTTTATGGTTATAGATAATGTTTCTTCTCTGTTCCTTTTATATTATTTGCTTATTCTTGTTTCATGTTACTATCACCTTCCCTTTATAACATTTTTTTCTCTATATTTTAAAAAATTCTTTTGTTTCTGTGCTAATACATGGTTTCTTAATGAATCTATTACATACTTTGCTGCTTTTCTTTTGGAATTGTTGTACTCCTGAATTATCTTGCTATTTGGCTTATTTCACTCAGGGTATTTCTATAAGCGATGAGTATGGAGGTAGGGCATTCCCAAGTCCTTATCAGCCCTTAGGAGATCAAAGAGTAGGAGTGATAAGGTTGGATGTGTTCTAAGCTGGGCAACTCTAAGCACCAGAAAAGCACAGTTAATCACCTCTTCCCCACAAAATAATTCATCAGTTCTGGGTGTCAGCCTTAGTCCCCTAGGTAAAAGCCACTTTTAGGAGATGCTCCTTCAATTGTCATTCACCAGCCCTGGAGTTTGAAAGGAAAGAGAAGTATGGTTGTGGAGAGCAAATAGTCTAAGCAGCTTCTTCGTTTCTTAGTACTTTACTCTCATGGTACTTTTGCCCTGTTCTTGTTTTGCTCTAGAGCCCACTCAAACCATTAGTCTGAATCACAGCTGTGTAGTGTGGGGCAGCATTCTGTGTCTCAAGGAAATGACCAGGGAGAAGCAAGAACAGAATTCTATGGGCTTCTTTCCTATCTTGCTTATGTTGAGCACCTCATGCCCCAGGCCAAAGCCACTAACCTTCACCGGTCAGTTTAAAACCTTGACCTCACCCACGGCTTCTCCTTGTTTAGGAGATCTTTAGTTCCTACTTGGTTGAACTCTAGGGAGAAAGCCAGCAGTCCTGCTGGTTCAGCTCTGGCCTACCATGCTGTGAATAGGTTAAAGGTAAGGACAGAAGGGATGACAGTTTGGAGGTCATTGCAGTGTTCCAGGTAAAAGATGATGGTGGCTCAGGCCAGGTAACAAAGGTGTGAGAAGTGATCCTGGACATTTTTAAGGTGACAGGATTTTCTGATGGATTGAATATGTTGTGGGTTTTGGGACTTGAACACCTGGAAGGGGGTGTTGCCATTTATTGAGATGGGGATGCCTGAGGGAGGACCAGATCTGGGGTGCTAGTGTTGCTAGTAGGGGGAGGAGATTAAAAGCTTTTCAAGAAATGTTAAGTTCAAAATGCTTTGTGAGGCAGGCTTTCCCAGCATTTCCAGGCTTAGAGCTTTACTACTCCAAGCCCTGCTGAAAAGAGAGCATGCTTCCCACTTGACAATCCTAGAAAACCTCAGAATATTGCCTGTCATTGGTGCTGGTTGGATCACATGCCTGTCTTTCAACTATACCCTGTGTCCAAGGAGTTGTGATACTCTGATCAATTAGACCTGAGCTACAGGTCCATCCCTGAACCACATGGATTAATAATAGAGGATGGATGGTTTCCCAGAGGAAATTAGGGGTGCAGTTACCAGAACAAAATGTTGATGGTTGGTGGACAAGCAAAAACAGCAAAGCAGACCAAGTCTACAGCCTGTAAAGCAATATTCCATTCTTCTCACTTTCTTCTGACTTCTACACATCAAATGCACTGAATGAGTTTAACAATTTCCATAACCAAAGTCAATCATATATTTCCATCTTTGCCACTATGTTGTTTTACCCAGGGTCCCTCCTTCTTTGGAATTGGAAACCATATTTAAGTGCTACATGGCTTATACAAGCTTTGTTTCTGGATCTGCACTGAAGTGGGAGGATCTGAGGCGAGTTGCGGTAAGATCTAGTTGTTTTTCTCCTTGTAGCTCTCCTAAGCTGCACCAATTATGATGATAGCATATATTGCCCTTTTAAAAGATGAAACTGCAAATCCTTAAATTGGGGGGAAAAAGTCACTTCCTCCACTTTAAATATTGATCATAAAGGAAATGTAGTAATTAACCCCCACATCTTCTTTGACAAATATTGAAGCAGAATCCACTGTCTAACTACACTAAACTAAACTAACTGAAAAAGTATTTTTTTTCACTAAATTTTCTATTTAACTAAAATAGCTTTATTTTATCAGTCTAAGAGATCTGAAAAACTTATGGGTAACAAAATTGTGTTTGATCTTACCACCTAAATAGGATTCTTACCATAAGGCATATTTCTAGGAGTCTATTAGCTTTTTTGTTGTTATGAACCATTTATTTTTTCATTGAATATTGCCCCATGTATACCATTCCATATCAGAATTTATAAGTTGCCCCATCCTTTTTATCAACTATATATTATCACATTTATTGACATATTACAATATATTTAACCACTTTACTATCAATGTCTATTTAGGTGATTTACAATCTGTGATATTAAAAACAATGTTTTGAAGCATTGTACAAATGTCATTTTAAACATATATGATCTATCACTAGGACAAATTCCTTAGAATTTGTATGTCTCTTAATAGTGCATATTCCCTTTCTTTGCAAAAGTTGAAAGACCAGGTTTGTATCTTCAGTCCAACGTTCTCCCCCGAGCATTAACCCACTGACCAACTATTTACTTAAAATAGCTACATGGCCATCTCAAACCTATTATGTCATAAATTGACCTCCAGTCTTTCCCATCATATAAATGGCACAATTCACTCATAATTGAATATTATTCATCCATAAAATGGAATGAAGTTCTGAAACATGCTACAACATGGATGAACCCCAAAGATATCATGTTGAGTGAAATAAGCCACACACAAAAAGACAAATGTTGTATGACTGTATGATCTTGCTTATATGAAATATCTATAATAAGCAAACTTCATAGAGACAGATTGTAGACTGTAGGTTACCCATGGCCATGGCTGGTCGGGAGGATTGGTTAAGAGGGATTTGTTGCTGAATGGGTGCAGAGATTCTGTTTGAGGTAATGGATATTAGTGATGGTAGCACAATATTGTGAATAGAATTAATGCCACTGCATTGTACACTTGAAATTGTTTAAAAAGAGAAATTTTGAGTTGTATATATGGTACTACAATAAAAAGGAAAAAGAAGATTATAGTGAAAAACAGTTCTATCTCTCATTCCAGTTTTTCATCCCTCTTCCCAAGAGATAATTAATGTTACCAGTTTATTGAACATCTTTGGAGAGAAATTTTAGGCATAAACAGGTCTCTGAATTTGTGTCCTTTTCCCCACATAAATGGTAGCACATTGTACATACACAAGATAACTCTTCAGGAGACTTACTCTCTATTTCCTGAATTAGCATACTTGCTCTCCATCCTTATTGCAATTATTCAATCCATTGTTACAGAGCACAGGTCTGTTACTTCATAAAATGTCACTTGACTTTGCTTGTCTGATTTTTCCTTACGATTAAATTAAATTTATGCTGTTTTGACAGTAATACCACAGAAAGAAAATCACGTCCTTCTTAGATGCCTCATATCAGGTTGGCATCTCATGTCAGTCTGTGTTATTGTCGGTAAAGTGAATTTCAGGTACTTGTTTAAGGTGACGTCTGCCAAGTTTCTCCTTTGAAAATTCACCACTTTTCCTTTTGTAATTAATAAGTAATCGGTGGGGAGATTCTTTGAGACAATATGTATTTTATTCTTCATAAAACATTTACTGCTAGACTTTTACATACACTGATTTTTTTTCCTGAATCAATTATTACTGCAGTGATTGCAGAATGATATGCTTTAGTTTTAGTTTCACTGTCCTCAAGCTCTGCTGAACCCTAGAGCCAGGCTGGGTCAACAGTGCTGTGGAGTGCCCTTGGCCCTGTCTCTCCCTCCTGAAGTCTGGCTCACCATTTCCAGGCCACTCAACTTGCAGTCTCAGAGGAGGGGCATTCCCAGGAAGGGTGAGAGAGAAAGATTTGGGGCCCAGGGTGATGATATCAGATACACTGAACTTGTTTCTGTGCCCCCTCATTCTGGTTCCAGAGAAACAAAACAGTTGCTAGTGAGGGTGGTGATTTTTCTGTAGCTTCTATGCTTTGAGATCTCATTTCAAAGATTTTGTTTCTGGTCTTGTCTTTGTCTTAAGACCTCACCAGGTTCTCTTTTTCTCTAGACATGGAAACTAGATCCTCAGTTTTTAAACCAAATTTGGGCTCTTGACTCTGGAACCCCAATTTCTTTAGCAAGCCCTTCTTTGGAATCAACCCCAGGGTAAGGGTTGTTCTTAAATACCGTGATGACATGCATAATATTGAGAAGAGGTATAGGTGGCATGGCACCCTCTGGTGTCTCTATCTTGAATCTCTGCAGGGTGGTCTTGTCCGTGATCTTGGCTTGATTCTAAGGCCTCCTCGGGTTCTGTTCTTCTCCGGAATGGATATCTAGCTCTTCGATTCTGAAGCCAAATCGGGATTCTAGACTCTTCAGTGTTACTTTCTAAAACAAGCTTTTGTTTTAGTAGCATAACCCAAGTAAGGTTTTTGGCTGAAAGAGTCAATGAGGATTTTTCAACTGATCCACTGTGAATTTGCTGCGACTCTGCCTTCAATATGCAACTATGATCTTGTTTGAGGATTTGTCTTGGGCCACATTGGAAGGGATTCTTGGTATTCAAATGAGTGACTGGGAGTGTCTCCGTTAGCTTTTAACAGCTTCTCCCAAACACACTGATATTCCTTCTGATAGGAAAAACATGAAAGCAAATAGCAGAATCCCAATAAGACTGGGACTACAACAGCTAAACATCCAGACAGTTTTGGTTAAAGAGTAAAGTTAGCTGCTTGTCATTTTTTAGGTTTCTCAGAATCATATAAATGTAGAGGTTTCCATTTAAAGTAGGTAGAGATCTATAGAGTTAATATAAAGAACTGAAACAGAAAATGAAAGACCCATCATCATCTTTATTTATTTTTTTGCAACTTGGTACGGTAAGAACTTCTTCAACATTTTCTAGAACCTTAAGATTCAGAATCCACAAATATTGAATGACTGCTTCCTTTGGGGCAAGCAGACTCCTTGTTCCTCCATTCTTTGCTATGCTGAAAGGAAAAATAATTATATAGTCAGATGTTCAAAAAGATTACTGTTCAGCACCAGCCATAAATTGATGGTGATCCATAGTAAGAAAAATATAAGAGCTTTGTATTTTCCCTATTTTCAGTCAATCTTACCTCAGTGTTAGAGTCCCTGTCCCCTAAGCTATCAGTGGCAGCCCTCCTAGCCCTCAGAGTATTTACTGGACTGTGAACCTGATATAGAGGCATCCTTTCACAACTCCTTCCCAAGCGTGTGCTTGGTCTATATTCACGTTCTCTTTCCTGTTGTCAATCTCATGACCAAACCAAGAGCAACCCATAAGGGGTATACATGAGCATTGCCTGTGTAATTAACATGATGGCTGCTGTTTAATCTTGAAGAGTAGGTGGACTCTGCAGAAGCATGCTTGATTATAGCCAACCCTTTGTGCAGTGACTCACATGCTGAAGACACTTCGAATATCATGAGGTAAGAAGCTGACATTGTGTTTTGTATGCTTCAATGCTGACCTTTTTCTGTCTCTTTTAAAATAAAGTCTGGTGCATAGGACTAAACAGGAGAAGATGTCATCTATTACAGCACTAAGTTCATCATATTCCGAGCGTCTGCCTATATCTGTTTGACTCTAGAGAACGGGCAGAAGAAGGTGAAAATGAAGTATCTTGCACATACATGCTTTTCCCAACATTCTTCCCTGAAATTTTATATGGGTAATAGCTGCATGAATTTAAAAAGCAAGCATCAGAATGACTGCTTATTGTTCAAATAGTACCACTATAGTTTAAATCATCATCATAATAATGTTCTTTCCCTCAAAAATAAAGTTGCCATTTGAGAAACCTATTAGACTTTATTTATTGGATTTTACCTCCCAGTAGTTCTGACGAAAAATTGTACATGACTCATGGAATGTGCTGGTGACCAGTGTCAAGCATTTTCAAGATGACTAGATTTAGTTTACCATCTTTAACTGTGGAAAATCTATCAACAGGACTTGTGGTAATAGAGATTAAAACTATGATTGTAAGGGCAATGGCACTGTGTCCAAATCAGATGAATTTCTGGTCCCCATATAAAAATAATATACAGAGCTGAAGGGGACTCTACATACTGCAAGAAACAGCTTAGACCTTGTGTCGTGCAGAGTACAGTAAATATGAGTTAAGTCTCGATTTCTTAATTTGTAAAATGAAAAAGTTGGTTTAGATAGCCTATGAGCTACATCAAGCAATAGACAGCAATAAAATCTGCTTTTACCTGTAATCTAATTGTTTAAGTTTGAAGGATAAAACATATGAAACCATTTATTTCTTCCTAAAGAGGTGGTTCTGAAGACAACCATCTCCTAATACCAAGAGCTGACTTTTACATAGATTTGGTTTACTAAGGCACTAAAACAATAGCATGCTTCTGTGTATGCTATTAAACAGAATGTTTTTAGAAAACATAACAATGAACTTTATAATATGCTAAGTTTAACTCTACTTACCCACACATCAATTTAACTCTGAACAGAATTATATTACAAAGCCATTTGTATATGATATACCACTGATGAGCATACTTGTTGTTTATGTAGGGTACTTTCTATCAAGAACTATAACCCTAAGACCAGAATCATCATACAGATACTTCAATCTCATAACAAGGTATTGTAATATCCCAACCTATCCAATCCTATTGTCTTGTAGTCCATGGAACTAGATGAACCTTAATACTTTCTAATGGATCTACAAATAAAAAACTTTTGCCAGTTGTGGGTGAAATTTGGATTTTCATTAAGCTTATTTATCCCTGAAGAATGCCAATTTGGTGCAGAATTAGAGGTCTCAGTCTTTTGACCCAATTTTGCAGCTGTAGCTATTACTGTTTTTAAAAGTGGGAAAAATGGACCACAAAAAGCTTTCAAATGCTGAATTTGTTCTTATCACTTCCATTGATCTGACCACCACTATCATGCCCAAGAGTGAAGAAAAAGTCAATGAAAGAAAGACATACATGGCGGAAGAGATTTCTTGAGGTATGCTATTCCTAATGCTTGACCTACTTTCCATCATGAAACAGGTTTACCTGCCAAAGATTCCCAGCTGGAACTACAATGCTGGGGACAACATCATCTGCTTTGCTGAACTGAAGCTGGGGTTTATTGCCCAGGGCTGCCTGGTGCCTGGCTTGTGCACCTTTCTAACCTCTCTATTTATTGAGCACAACAAAAAGGTAACCTTGTAAGTTGATGTTGAATCTTGGCTCTAACCTTATGTCCTCACTTTCTAGGGTCAGAAATAGAAAAATAAATTTGAGGATAGCAAAAAGAACCCAAGAAATTAGATTTGACTTGTATTTGGAAGTAGTAAGTGTTTCAAAGATCTAGACCGATGTTCCAGGTACTGCATTGATCCCAAAGAAGTCATCTACCTTATTCTTGCCTAAGAGAATTCATCCACAAAATAGAAATCATAATTCTGCTTCTCATCTGAAGTCCTGGAAGTTATGAATATAAACGTACTCATAAATGAGGAGGCACTTGGAGTTATTGAAAGAAAGTTGACATACAAATAGAGATTGTATATTAATGGAGAATCCATACAATATAATTGTTAGTTAAATACAAAATAAAAATGGACATAATACATAGTATTAACACTGAAATAACAATACAAATAATAATTAAAATCTCATTTCCCAGATTATTTTAGGGATATGTTATGCAGTTAATAATAGTGACCTTATATTGAGTGCCTACTACATACAATGTAATTTAAATACATTATGCCTTTCCTCTCAAATAACATTGCAAGGTAATATCTCAGCAATAGGTCAGTGAAGCTAACTAACTTACTTGTGTATTAAGTTAGTGAGTAGCAGAGCTAGAATTGTCTGGTCCACAGTCTTACCACTGTGTCCTATGCTTCTGGTAGGGTATCCTCCTATAATTTCCCACATCAGATCTTTGGTATCTTTGGCTAAGACAAAAGACTAAGGGGGACTACTGGACTTAACATCTATAGCATCTTATTCCACTGTCACAAGTCCTTGAAACTTAAGATATCATATGTTAGAGAAGAATTCAGAGCAGAATTCGTAAAACATTGACACACAAAGGGTGTGTCATTTCATTCCCATGAAATGCTTCATAAAAGTTGTATTAACCCTCAGTTGTGCTTTGGTGTCTGCTGTCCAAAGCCTCTCCAGAAAGTGACCTTCCTTTGCATTTACATCTAAATCTACATCTGCCTTTTTCTTGTCCTCCATTTCCCCCTTGGCCTCTCCTTCCCCTGCATTTCCTCTGTTCAGTGCAAATTCTTACATCATTTCTGTTCTGTCCTAATAAGGAAAAGCAAAGGAGGTGAGAGATGTTCTGAACAACAAAACACTAACACTGGAACAGGTAGAATTCTTCTGGCATTCCTTGTGTAACATAGAAGGAATAACCATTAGGCTCTAGGGAATGCATTCTGGTGCTGCTATAGGAACATGCATTTACCTTCACCTACTGGTCATTGAGTATGACTGAAGGTGAAGCTTATAAGGAAATTGACTTTGCTTGTGTTGTATTCTTATAAAGTGGCAGAGTGGGGGTGGATGTGGCTCAAATGGTTGGTCGTCCATCCCCCATATGGAGGGATCTGGGTTTGATCCCTGGGATCTCCCAGTAATAGAAAAAATAAAAAATATAGAAGGTGCATGGGCCGCCAGGCCCTGCGAGCGGGTGAGCCCCCAGGCCACACGCACAGGCGTGCCAGGCCCTGCCGAGCAACGCAGCAAGATGATGACGTAATAGGAGAGTGACACAAGAGAGAGCCAAGATGAGACGTGCAGAAAATCCAGGAACTAAGGTGGCACAGGTGGTAGGATGCCTCTCTCCCACATCGGAGGTTCCCAGGATCAAATCCTGGTGAAGACATGAGGAGAAGGATGAGAGGAGAAGGCAGGAAACAGACACAGAGAATTGCCCAGCAAATGGACACAAAACAGCAAAAACGGTGTGGGGGGGGAGGGGGGGAGGAGTTAAAATGGGTAAAAGTAAAATAAATAAATAAATCTTAAAAAAAAAAACTGGCAGAGAACCGCAATATCTGTTGTGATGGTTCTGATTTTAATCAACAAAGCTGGAGAAACTAAATGGAATAAGAACTCGATATTAAGACTTTGTCTCCTTCAAGTAAGGGTAGAGATGTGAAAAACCAACCCTATTATGTTTGTCTTTATTACCTAGAGTTGTTACCTCCTCTCTGAGGATGGTCATCTGACACGATTCATCACAGGATGGCTTTTGGTATATGAGAATTGACAGAGTTTGTGGTCACCAGAAGTGTTTTTGAGTTTGGAAGTGAAGTTTGTAACCCAGTTTCAGAAATCCTAAACTCTAAAACAAGACAAGATTTTTAAATGCTGTCTTCGGTTCTGGTACTTTAGATAAACTATTGACTCAGGTTTATTGACCAGGGCTCTAGGGTCTTATATATATCACTCTTCTCAGATTAGGGACTTATTTTCTCTGACTCCTAGTTTCTATCTATAAAATGGGAGTTATTAATCCCATATCATGATTTTTTCAAAATATTGAGTTAATATTTATAAAACTTTGGATACTCAATTTAAATGGCCTTCAATCTATGACATGTTTTAATTATATTATTTATATTGTGAGAAATTTTCTCCAAAGGGCGTTTCTGGTTGGTTCTAGGTATAGAACATTGATTCAATCTTAAACTGAGAATAGATTCAACCCAACTGACTTGCTCGAGCTCCCAGTTGCTACTATCCAAAATCTATTTTGTCCTCTTTTTTTCCTTTCGTGTATTTTTACATTGTGTCAGAGGTCTTCTCCATCTGGGGTTATAATTTTTTACCCTCTTTCTAAATTGGAAGGATTTAGATTAGAAACACTAAATCAATTTCTTTAGCAATGGGACTTATATAGTGATATGGACTGCCCAGAAAGGTGAGCTTTCATTAGAGAAATATAAGGAGATTCAGCTGAAACTTGGAGGGGCCTCAGTTGCCTGAAATAGATGGTCCTTTTTAACAGGGAAGACTTTTTTTGTTTGTGCATGTGTTGTTGTGGTTTTCTATATTTTCTCCCCTAAACCAGAAGGATGGCCATATCCGGGAGAGAGCTGAACTAGCCAGAACTCTCCACAGCCACAGTGCTACAGAATTATAGAAATTTCTATAGATTTTCACCTGAAATTCTGGGCCATTAGAAGGTTGTCTTGTCATATAAGAGTTTTGTGATGGTGATTTTCAAAGTAGCAGGTGGGGGAGGATGAGGAGGGCACAAGCAACGCATAACGAATTTCCTGAAATATTACACAACAATCAGCAACGAATTACTCAAATAGCCTCCCCTCAGGCTTCAGCTAGACTTTTTGAAAAATATCTAACTGTCTTCATACCTCCCATTTCTCTAGAAACCTACTTTTGTATTTGTTTTTAACATCCTCATTTCCACGTATCAGAATGACTCTTCCAGTTCATTTGAACTTATGATGGATTCTGATACTGGGCAGCATCCATGCATTTTTTTTTCTTGGAGATATATGGTTGATCAGTAGAAAACTAATATGTTCAAAAGCAATCTTGAACAGCCATATTAAGATTTCACACTGTCCTTCCCATCTTATTGTTTCCGACTTAAAAACCAGTCTCCTTTGCTGAAATTAAGAGTGGGCAAGGCATATGAAAACTTGTTTCCTGCAAGGAAACCAGCTACCATCTGGGAGGAAGCTAAGTCGTGATGTTTCAAACTCATTCCAAACTCTCTAGTCAAAATATTGAGATGTATGTTAGACTTTTAGCTCTTTAACTTTTCTCTGGTTAAGCACTGGGATAAATCTCCTTTCTAAGACCTAACTGCAATGGGAACTGGTTTGCTGCTTAGCAGAATACACCACTTGAATTGTAACATCCCATATCCCACGTCAATGTGCTTCTTGTGATGTGATTGTATATTCCAGGTGACTCCTAGGTATACGTGGCAAAAACATTTCTTTAATGGCCTGAAGAACAAAATCCTGACTCAACGGCTCTCTGATGACTTTGCTGGAATGAATTTTCCTGAAGTTGCCCGGTAAGTTAAGAGAAATTCTTTCCTTCTTTCTTCTTGCAACAATATTCTTTCAACAATATTCATTGAGGGCTCATTGTAGGCATGACAAACATGGAGGATATAAAAATGAGTAAGTCAAAGTCCTTGAATCCTAGAAGTCTACATTCTGTTCAGGACAATTCCATGTCTGTCCCATTTGGCACATTGGCTATCAATTACTTCAGGATGGATTCACCTGCAAGCAAAAATTCCATATTTTGGAGGTCCATCCTCTGCTGAAGGGCAAGTTTTCTCCAGACACAAAGTATTGGTTATGTTCTTGTGAACTCATACCTGGCTGTCTTGTCCCTCCTCACAACTACTTGTCTTCCTTCTCAGGATCTGCTTTGTGAAGATGAACCTCATGCTGATAGCCATTGAACACAAAAACTTCACGCACAATTCCAGGTACTTAAAGAGGCTTCTCATCTTTTAATTTTTTTTAGGAGAATCTTTATGATTAAGGCTTTCTCAAAGATCCAGCCACAACTACATTATTGTAATTTGCTGAGAGTCAGCCACCTAGCATTGCTTCTCCCACTGCTGTGGTGCATTCAGTGCAGCTGCTAATGACCAAGATTGGAGGGTTACTCTAATGGGTGGACAGGCACTCTGCCTTTTTCCCATGGCCCTGCCCATGTCTTTCTCAGGAACAGGGGAGAGAAGAAGTGGTCACCTTCCCAGGTCTGTTTCTCTTTATGTTATTACCAGATATCATTAGTCTTAACCATGAAACAATGCTGTGGAGGAAAAAAAAAAAAAAAACCAGTGCTATAAAGTGGAATAATTAATGATTTTTTAAAATCCCAGGAACTCTAGACTTACAAACTCAGGCCCCAAATATGGAAAAATGTGTATTTGACTGACCTACTGGACAAACCTATTATTGATAGTGTATATATAGCAAAGAGGTAACATTTTATCAGACATTCAACATGTCCTGAGCAGCAATAGTGGATAATAGGAGAAGTAACAAAAGTTATCAAGTAATAGAAAGGAAGTCCAGGACAAAATGAATGTATAAATGCATATGGAAGAAAAGAGAAAAAAAGAACAAGAATCAGCTACAATAATATAGAGATAAAAAATACTGAGGAATAAGGGAAAATGGAGTTTTAAGTAGGATGGGGAGCAAGAATAATTATGTTGACTCGTGTGAGTGTGTTTAAGTGGAAAAGTTACTCCAGCTATATTGGAATCAAAACTCTAGACTCTAATCCTGATTATGATTTGCTATCTCTGTGACCGTCAAGAAGTTATCTGTCTGGTCTTCAGATTTCATCTGTAAAATGAGCTCCAGAATTGACATTGTCAGGAATTATATGGGCATATTCAGAATTCAATAATTCTGAATGATATAAGAAGGACTCTGAAGGGATGACTTTATATGAAATGTTGGCTAAGATTGGAAAGAAGAAAAGATCTGGCTGAGAAGAGAGGGTATAGAAGGAGAAGAAATCAGTGGGGTACATTAAAAAACTGGTCATTAAGGAAACAATAAAAGAGTATTTTATTGTATGGCTGACTAAAATCTATTTAACAACCCTGCCATGCTTACCAAAATCTCACAATCTAAACGTATGCATGCTTGAGCAAATGGACTTTGCACTGGAAGCAGGTCATGCTGAAAAGGACAGCATCCTAGAATCTTAAGCCACAAAGTTTGGGTTTCAGATCTGTCCAAAACTTGATCAAGTTTTAAAATTGTTAGCCTTCAATAACCTGGGCTATGAATCCGAATTATTTGAAAAATGTAAAGACATATAAATTCTAAAACCTCAATTAAGATTTTGCAAAATCAAAATCTCCAAGGTTGGTTCCTGAGAATTATTTCTTAAGTCCCTGTGGTATAATCAGTATACTTATTAACAATCCACTGGACTATGTGAGCTTAAGATCCTTTCCAACTCTATCATCCATCCTAGATTTCTCCAAACTTTATCAGGATGATTGTTTTGGACATTGTAGACCAGAAGCATGAATATTTATTAAGCAACTAATTTTCACATAGGTCCAAGTGGTCCCAAGGCTAGGACATATTTACCCCCAAAGAGAAAGAAACATACTCCAAGATAGATTTAACCTTAAGAAAAGCCAGATGAATGAAGAGAATTAAATCCTGATTTGGCAGAGATATTGCTAATAGCAATCTTTTATATAGTTGTTACTTCGTGATCTGCACTGCTGTAGGTACTTTGCTTCCATTAACTCATGAATCAGCACAACAACACTGTGAGATGGGTTCTGGTATTAGTCCCATTTTAAGAGGAAGCTGAGACCCAGAAAAGTTAAATAATTTGTTCAAGCTCACAGCACTTCCAAGTGGCAAAGCCAGGACCTGAGCTCCGACTAACTCTAACTCTAACATCTAACTCTAGATGCTGAGACTCTGACCACCACAGTGTACTAAATCCACCACAGGTAGCATTGGTAGAAGAAAGATAGGACATCTTAAAGGCTGGGTTTCAGATGAGTATATTGAAAAACTGAGGAAAACCTATCTTTTCTCACCTTCTATTTCTTCCTCTAATGTCCCGGCCTGCGGGACACAATAAACGGCGGCGACGAGTTATCCAGCTAAGGATTGAGACAAAGACACGGACAAAACAAAAAACTGTGCTCTTTATTCTGCTAACATGGCTTCTCTGCGGCTTCCTCCTAGCGGGTTGCAATCAGCTCTTTTATAAGCAGGGAAGGGGGCAGGGAAAGGGGAGTGCACTAAGGCTTAGGTGTTGATACATGATTGGATAATTTGAATGACTCGGCATGACGATGGCTCCCGCGCGAGGGAACAAGTTCCCGCGCGCGGGAATTTGGCGGCGCGAACTCAGGGAGAAGGAGAAGGAGAGGGAGAAGACAAAAAAAAGAGAAAAGGACGGCCATGATAGTTATACTCACACAACATCGCCCCCAACACTCTAATTTATAGACTCTAACAATTGCCAAAGTCTTGGGACATCACAAGGATTTGTCTAGGGAATAATCTGTCACCTGCTAAGGGATGACGTTGAATCTGGCCCCAGTCAAATAATATTCTGAGTTGGTTTCAGTGGCAAAGATTCCCTAATAGAGCAACTGGTCGTGATTCATGGAGGGGAGTGAGCAACAATGCCAGTTTTAGAAAATCCTCGGAAGAAGTTCCTTTTCCCTCAAAGAAAACCAGAAATTTATCGTAAAAGTGTCTTTAAAACTAAATATTTAACATGAGCTCAGAGAACTCATGTTTTTTGTTTTGTTTTGTTTTTTGTTTTTTTAAATGGTATATAAGGCACAACTAAGCATATGCTTGCTTAGTCAGTGAAAATCCACCAGTGGTATTGGGGATGGTCGAATCCATGTGCTCCCCATTTCAAAGTTAACAATCAATCATTCCACTCATTAGCATCAATCAACAAGTGCTCAGAAAATGCCATTCAATGTCCCAGGTCATAACCACCTGAATACAGAGAGCCAGCCTCTTTCTACTCTTGGCCCAAAACTGGGGACTGGGGTTTCAAACCCTTTCATTTTCATCAGGGTTCTCTAACACTTGAAATTTACTTTGGAGTACCTTCCCAGCAGAAATAAAATGTTGCCAAAATTAAGGCTTGACCTCTTTCCAAGGTGAATTTCCACATTAAAAGGACGAGAGGAATATTTTCATCATGCACAAAGGATGGGAGGGGAGATACAGGGGCTTAAGACCTCAATATACTGTAGGTCTGAATTAAAGGAAATATGATCGGGATCCTGAAAAACCTAAATAGAAAGGTGGGGAACTCAAAAAGTCCTAATGGGGTGCTGAATCAAAGGAGTAACATGGGTGAAATTTACAGGGCAGCAATTTCTAACAAACAAACCATAAGAAAACAGAGAATCAAAACATTCAAGTAACAGACAATTCATGTGGCTCCTGCTCTCAAGGTACTTGCTGTCAAGGTAGAAAAAAAAAATGAAGTTAAAAGAAATAACTTCACAAATTGCAAGGGCTAAAAGGAACTTGTGAATCTAGCTGGTTAATCAGGAACATTTATTAATGGAAGTGACCTTTTAGACATAAATTTTAATGGCATTTGGCCTAAGGATAAACACCACTAGTACCTCTAGAAGATAGGCATATGTGTGGTCTCTTTGTTTTGGCATTTGATAGACTAAATTAGCAAGGCTTCATGTACCTGAGTCGGTTTGAATGTCACAGATTTATGATACAATCCAGTGAGTAATTTAACCGTCAGCTCAGCTGGGCATGGAGCACAGCAATCAGCATATTTAGCAGTAATCAAACAAAGAATTAGATATAGTCAAAATCACATTTTCCATCATGTTTGGCAATTAAAAGAAATTGATTTCTATTAACACTGCAACTTAGAGAATCCATTGGTAATGACAGAGTAAAACATCAAATATTGCCACAGAAATCAGAGGAAAAATGGCTGTGTTTTTATTTTCTGCTTCCAGGGGTCTGATACTAAATCCACCGGCACAAGTTAAGCTAAATAAGAACACAATAGGGTTCTTTATTGCTGAATCTTCAAAGGAACTCAGAAGGTAATTTTTTTTTATTACTTTATGGGGGGAAGCACTAAAGCAAATACAACTTAATGGCAGGCAGACTGAGTCAGCGGGTCCCTCCAGAGTGTTAATCATTCTTGATTTGCTTTCATTGTCCAGAGCCTTATTTTACTGTTCCACCTGTCACGATGATGTGAATACTCCTGAGCTAATTGGAAAATGTGCCTGCAAAATCAAGAACCACCGCCAACCCAGCACAGGTAACTGCAATTTTTTTCTGGCTATCCTTAGCCCAGCTCCTAGGGGCCTGGCCAAGGTAAAAGAAGAGGATTCTATCTCTTCAAAGACAACCCATTTAAGCTTGGCCAAGAAGTGGCAGACATGTCTCCACTGGGCATATCAGACCTGATAATCAGTCTTTTAAAGCTAGAAGAGACCTTAGGGTTATCTACTTCAACCACTTTACAGGCCAGGCAAATGAGTTCCAGAAAAGATTAAGTAGTGTTATGCATTTGAGTTTGTGCAAAATTGCCAAACTCAATCCCAAGCAATCTTACTTTCAGCTCATTGCCTTTGCTATGTCATACTGGTTTTCCCAACTTCAGACTGAAAATTCATCCTGCATCTGACTGCTTGCTTGAACATGAAGCTGTCACTCATTCCCTAAGTACTCTCTTTCTTAACGGATTGTAAGGAGTTTAAATTTTACTCATTCTGACACAGTGATGCAGCAATGTAGTTTTCTCTATTTTCTGTAACTGAACTCAATAGCTTAACAACAATCCTTTCTACTTAATAGCAATAAAAGAAAAATTAATCTTACACATTCATGATAATTTAGTCCTTTCTGGTTTAAAACTTCATTTCTTCCGGGCGCTTTCATATTCTTTGGGTAAACTTCCAATATTTCAGGACTTAAAATCAGTCAACTCAAAGTTTAAATTTCCTTTCTGGGCCCTTCTTATCTCTTAAGAAGATGCTATTTAAATGTAGGTTTAACCTTGCTTAACATCATGATTGTTCTTGTAGCAGACGGGCACAATCTCCTTTCATGCACGTTTCCACTGACCCCTCCTGAGGTGAGTCATTCCCTCTGGTCTATGAGTGTCAGCGTCTGTGACCTCTGCATCAGCAACCGGTGACTCTGTTCTTCCTGGGTGAGAGTCACCTTCTGTCATCTGCTCCTGAAATCTGTTGTGCCTGCCATCACCTCTAGTCATGAGGTCTGCAAAGCCCTCCTCCTCCCTACACCTAAGTCCTGTCATTCCATCTGTTATTTTGGCCCCGCTGCTGGTGGGGATTTCTAAATCTTCCCCCATGGACGTCAGGACATGGGAATCCAGGTGAGTGCCCTCTTCAGCCTTCTCCTGGCTTCAACCCTATCTCTTCTTCTGTAGTCATCCTGCATTGTCACTGGACGTGTCTCTAGGTGGACTTCACCACGAATCCAAATGAAGAGCGAGGCATCCCTCTCCTTTTCTCCCCTCACACATCACAAAGCTATCAGATTTTTCTTATCTAGCAATCCCTCGCCAACCTGAAGCACTAGATATTATAATAGCTTTATTGAGATATAATTCACATACCATAAAATTTACCCATTCACAGTGTACAATTCAATGGTTTTTAGCATATTCAGAGTTGTACAACCATCATCACAATCAATTTTAAAATATTTTTGTCACCCAAAAAAGAAACCCCATATCTATTAGCAGTCGCTCCCCATTCTGCATTACCCACATTCCTGGCAACCACTAATCTTTCTGTCTCTATGGATTTGCCTATTCTGGACATAACCATAAAAATGGAATCATACAGTAAGTGGCTTTTTGTAACTGGATCCTTTTACTTGGCATAATGTTTTCAAGGCTCACCCATATCATGGCATGTATCAGTCTTAAATACTTTTTTTAATGGCTGAATAACATTCCATTGTGTAAAAAGACCTCATTTTGCTTATTCATTCATCAGTTGATGGGCATTTGGTTTGTTTCCACCTTTTGACTATTATGAATAATGCTGGTATGAACATCAGTATAGAATTTTTGTGTGAAACATATGTTTTGAATTTTCTTGGCTATATACCTATGAGTGGAATTGCTGGGTCATGTGGTAACTCCATGTTTAAGTTTTTGAGGAACTGCCAAAATGTTTTCCAAGGGAGTTGCACCATTTCACATTCCCTCCATCAATGTATGAGGTATACAATTTTTGACAACCTTGCCAACTCTTGGAATGATCAGTCACTTTGATTATAGCCGTCCTAGTGGGTGTGAAGTGGTATCTCACTATGGTTTTGATTTGGATTTCCCTGATGGATAATGATGTTAAACGTTTTTTCATGAGCATATTATTGCCCACTTGTTTATCTTCTTTGAAGAAAGGTCTATTAAGATCATATGCCCATTTTTAAATTGGCTTATTGTTATTATTTTTATGAGGTCTTTATATATTCTAGATACACTTCTTTAATCAGAAATATGATTTGAAAGTATTTTATCCCATTTGGGTGATGTCTTTTTGTTTTCTTGATAAACATTTTTAAATGTTAAAATTTCTAAAATTTACACACACTCTGTACCCACAAGAGGGGAGTTTTTACTTGATAGGAAAAAGAATGTTTATAAATCTCAATATACTTTGAAGGACAGCTTTTTAAATTTGATGAAGTCCAGTTGATCTATA
>JAQZBX010008348.1:23461-48594 GCA_029593785.1 Cabassous unicinctus
TTTTTTTTTTTTTTTTTTTTCAATATGGATATTCATTTGTCTCAGCACCATTTGTTCAAAAGGCTATTTTTTTTTACTATTGTACTGTTCTTAACACCCTTGTCAAAAGTTAACAGACTATAAATGTGAGGCTTCTGGACAATTAATTCTATTCCATTGATCTGTATGTTTAGCCTTATTCCAGTACCTTACTGTCTTGCTTACTGTTCTTTCGTAGTTTTGAAATCAAGAAATCTGCATCCTCCAACTTTGTTCTTTTTCAAGATTGTTTTCTCTATTCTGGGTTTCTGCATGTCCATAAATATTTTAGGATCAGCTTGTCAATTTCTACAAATAAGCCAGCTGGGATTTTGACTGGTATTTCATTGAATCTATAGCTCAATTTGGAAAATATTGCCATTTTAGTTTTATTAAGTCTTTGAATTTATGAAAATGTGATATGTTTACATTTATTTAGTTAAATCGTCTTCAATTTCTTTTAACAATTTTTGTAGTTTTCAGGATATACATTATCCACTGCTTTAAATAAATTGATTCCAAGAATTTTATTCTCTTTAACACTATTGTCATTGAAATTTTCTTAATTTCATTTTATATTGTTCATTCATTGTTGTTGTATAGAAGTACAGTTTATTTTTGTGTATTGCTCTTGTATCCTGCAAACCTGCTGAGCTAATTTATTAGTTTAATAGTTATTTAGTATATTGCTTAGTATTTTCTGTATGCAAAGTCTTGTTCTATTCAAATAGAGATAGTTGTACTTCTTTTTTGTTTCAATCTGATTGTCTTTTATGTTATTTTCTTGCGTGCTTGCCCTGACTAGAGCTTCCAGCACAATGTTGAATAGACACAGTGACAGCTTACATTACTGTCTTGTTCCTGATCTTAGGGAAAAGCATTCGATCTTTCACCATTATGATGTTAACTGTGGTTTTCATAGATGCCCCTTTTCTGGTTGAGGAGGTTCTAATCTATTCCCAGATTGTTGAGTGTTTTTATCATGAAGGGGTTTTGATTTTTGTCCAATGCTTTTTTTTTTTTTTGCATCTATTGAAATGATATTAATAATTTAGTTTTTGCCCATTATTCTGTTGATATAGAATAATTCAGCAATTACTTTTTGGATGTTAAATCAGCTTTGTGTTCCTGAGATAAATTCCACTTGGTCATAGTGTAACATTCTTTTTATATGTTGCTAGATTTAGTTTGCTAACATTTTATTGAGGAATTTTGCAACTATATGCAAAAGAGATGTTGGTCTGTAATTTCCTTTTCTTGTCATGTCTTTGCTTTTGCCATCAGGATAAATAAAACAAGTTGAGAAGTGTTCCCTCTTCTACATTTTGAAAGAGTTTCTGATAGATTTTCTTTATATATTTAGTAGAATTTTACATGTGAAGCCATCTGAACTCAGCTTTACATTGTGGGAAGTTTTTTTGATTAGGAACTGAAGCTCTTTATTTGATAAAGGTCTATTCATATATTCTACTTCTTCTTAAGATAATTTTGGTAGATTTTGTCTTTCCAGGAATTACTCCATTTAATCTATGCTACCTAATTTGTTGAAATATAGCTGTTTTATAGTATTCCCTTATAATACTTTCTATTTTTGTCAGGTTGGTGATAATGCCCTTATTTAGTTCCAGATTTTAGAATTATGAATATTCTCTGTTTATTGTGTCCAGTCTTGCTAAAAGTTTGTCAATTTTGTTCATCTTTTAAAAGAGCCAACTTTCAGTTTAGTTGATGTTTCCATATTATTTTCCTACTCTTTAATTGGTTTATTTCCACTCTAATTTTTTAAAATTATTTCCTTCTTTCTTAAGGTGGAAGGTTAGGTTATTGATTTCAGATCATGCTTATTGAAAAAAAAATAGGTATTTTACAGCTATTAATTTTCTTCTAAGCACTGCTTTAGGTGCATCCCATAAACTTTGGTATGTTGTGTTATTTTCATTCATCTCAAAACAGCTTCTATTTTCCCTTGTGATTTTGTGATCTTTTAATTTTATTCATTTGTTTTTTTAGGAGTGTGTTGTTTAATCTCCACATATTTGTGAATTTCTCTAGTGTGGCAGTTTGAAATTACTTTATGACTCCCCAAAAGTGAAAGATTATGTTTGTAAACTAATCTATTCCTCTGGGTGTGGTACTCTTTAATTGCAATAAATTTAGCTGAGGGGCTTTTGGTTAGATTACTTGGTAAGATCATTTTAAGGCTCAAGTTGAGTCTCCATCCCCTTGCTGTGTCTGATATAAATGGACACACAGAGAGAGACAGACAGACCGATACAGGGAAAGGGAGCTGCCATGTTTGATCCCATCATGTAAAAGAGTGGACTAGAGGACTAGCACAAAGCCCCAAGAGACTGGGCCCACGGAGCAGGTCAGGAGGAGATGAGTCCTCCTATATGCCTGATAGCTTACAGCTGAACTCAGGAAGAAAGTGGAGCAGCTGAGACTGATATAGAAGGCCAGAAAGAGACCTGCCATATGCCTGGTTGCCCTCTGCTGAGCTTAAACCTCAGCAGAGATTGGTGGCCATCTTGCTTCAACACATGGCAGCTGACTTTGATGAGAAAGTATCTCTGTTGGTGCCTCAGTTTGGACTTTTGACAGCCTTGGAACTGTAAGCTTTTGCCCCAAATAAATCAACTTTATAAAAGCTAACCCATTTCTGGTACTTTATATTGGCAGCCCTTTGGCAAACTAAAACACCTCATTTCCTTATTTTTTAAATTTCTTATTTCATTCCATTGTGGTTAGAGAACATACTTTTAAATCCTTTTAAATGTAATGAGACTTGTTTTATAGCCTAACATGTGGTCTATCCTTGAGAATATTCCTTATGTGCTTGAGAAGAATAAATATTCTGCTGTTGTTGGGTGGAGTCTTTTATAGATGTGTTTTAGGTCTAGTTGGTTTGTAGTGTTATTAAAGTCTTCTATTTGTTTGCTGATCTTCAGTCTATTCTATCCATTGTTGAAAGTTAAGTATTAAAATCTCCAATTATTATTATTTGTCTATTTCTTCAATTCTATCAGTTTTGTTTCATGTATTCTGGGTTTCTTTTGCTAGGTTTATATGTACTTATAATTGTAATCTTCTTGGTGGATCGACCAGTTTATCATCATACATTCTCTAACTCTGGTAACAATTTTTGTCTTAAAGACATTTTGTTTGATATTAATATAATCGCTCAAACTCTCTTTTGGTTACCATTTGCATGGTATATCTTTTCTTCTTTTCTTTCTTTTTTGCTTTTTTCCTTCCTTATTGCCTTGTGGTAAAATATATTTTCTAGTGTATCATTTTGATTTCCTTGTCATTTTTTTTTTTTGAGGTACCGGTGCCAGGGTTAACCCACGACCTCATATGTTGGAAGCCAGCACTCAACCACTGAGCCACATCGGCTCCCCTGAGTTGGTTTCTCCATTTGTTTTGCGTGTTGTTTGTTTGTTTTTTGTTTGTAAAGAGGGATTGGGAACCAAACCCAGGACCTACCATTTGGGAAGCAGTATATGTGGCTTGAGCTACATATATTCCCCATGTCATTTCTTTTAATGTATATTTTGAATTATATTCTTAGCGGTTGCCCTGGGGTTTGCCATTAACATCATAATACATAACATGCTAGTTTGGATTAATACCAAGTTAATTTCAATATTATATAGCAACTTTGCTCCTATATGTAGTTCTAATCTCCTCCTCTTTATGCTGTTATTATCCCAAATTATGCCTTTACAAATGTATGCCCATCATGTAGATTTTTAATAGTTGCTTTTATACACTTGTCTTTAAAATCAGATGGCTGAAAAAAAGGAGTTAAAAAATACATTTATACTGTTTTTTATATTTACCTATCCAGTTGCCTTTACCAGTGTTCTTTATTTGTTTATGTGGATTTGAGTTACACCATGTCCTTTCATTTCAGCTAAAAGATTCCTGTTAGAATGATTGTAAGGCTGGACTGCAAGCAACAAACTCTCAATTTTTATTTATCTGGGAATATCTTAATTTATTCTTCATCTTGGAAGGACACTTTTGCTGGATGTAGAATTATTGGTTGAGATTTTTTTTTCGTTTAGCACTTTGAATATGTCATCTCATTGCCTCTAGCTTCTGTGGTTTCTAATGAGAAATCAGTTGCTAATCTTTTTGAGGATCCTTTGAATATGTCATTTCTCTCTTGCTGCTTTCAAGATTCTCTCTTTGTCTTTAGGTTTCAACAGTTTGACATGGTATGTATGTGTGTGGATCTCTCTGAACTCCACAAGGAGTCCACTCAGCTTATTGGATATGTATGCAAAGATTTTTGATCAAATATTTGAGTTTTTAGCCATTATTTCTTCAACTACTCTTTTGACCCTTTTCTCCATGCCCTCACTTTCTGGGACTCTGATGCATATGTTGGTGCACTTGATAGTGTCCCACAGGTCTCTGAAGTTCTGTTTATATTTATTCATTGTTTTTTCTTTCTATTCCTGAGAGTAGATAATCTCTATTGACCTGGCTTCAAGTTTCTGATTCTTTCATCTTCTCAATCTTATGTTGAGCTCCTCTACTGAAGTTTTCATTTTAGGTTTGTACTTTTCAGCTACACTATTTCTATTTTGTACCTTTTTATAATTTCTATCTTTTTATTGATATTCTCTCAATGGTGAGATATCATTCTCATATTCCTTTTAGTTCTTTAGATATGGTTTCCTTTAGAACATATTTAAAATAGTTGATTTAAAATATTTGATGAGTAAGTTCAATACCAGGGCTTCCTCAGTGACAGTGTCTACTGATTGCTCTTTTTCCTGCATATGATTCATACTTTCTTGGGTTGTAACTTTTTTTAAAGTAGACATTTAAAAATATATAGTGTGACAATTATGGAAATCAGATTTCCCTAAACTCTGGACTGTTTTGTTGCTGCTGCTTTTTTGTGGTAGTTGTTTGTTTAGTGAATTTTCTGAACTAAGTCTGCAAAGTCTGCATCTTTGTTATGTGTGACTACTGAAGTGTCTACTCTGTTACCTTAGTGGTCAGCTAATGATTGAAAAAAGATTTCTTTAAACATCTGGAACCAAGTAAGTCTCCCAGTATGTGCCAAGACGCTCTGTTTGTGTGAGGGCATGCCTTCAATATTCAGCTAGGCAATTGACAACTCTGCCTTAGCTTCCACTTCTGCTTGCACAGAACCTCAAGCTCAGTCAGAGAGGAGAGCTTAGGGCCTTTTCAGATCTTTCCTGAACATGTGCACAGCTGCACACAGCCTGGGCTGTTGTAGTTTTCTAGGGTCTCAGGAGCATGCTGGACCTTCTTAAAGCCCCTATGGATATCTCACTCCTCAGCTTTTCCTTTTAAGCTTTTATTTAACCTATTGCTTGTTCTAACTCTTTTCCATTGCTTCAGGTAGCTCTGATGTTAAAACATTTGAAAAGCCCCCTGGGGAGAGTCTTTTAGCACTGGGAAAGTTGAATGAGGTCAAATAAAAATATCATTCAAGTAGGGACTTCCAGGAAACCACCAGAAAGGTCAAATAATGAGTCTTCTTTGAAAATTAAGCTTTGAAAAAGTTCCAGCTCTGTTCTTCTTCCTCTGATATAGGGAATGTGGGCTGTTATTTTTCAAGGCTGAGCTGGGGAATAGGAGACAGGGCTTGGGTCAGTGAAAACACCACAAAGCTCATGGTCCTTGCCAACATAAGCCATTTTTCTTGACTAAATGTTTCTGGGTTGCTGCAAGCCTATGGTTACTTTCCAAAATTCTGAAAATTTTGATTCTGATACTTTTTGCCAGTTCTTTCTTTACTTTGGTGTACTAGAGAACTATCAGAATGTCCTTGCCCAGCCATTTCTAGTTGAGGTTTTCGCTTTCATTTTTGAAAGACCACCTTGCTGGATATAGAACTCTTTTGATTTCAGCAATTTGAATGTTGTCCCACTGCCTTATGGCCTCTATTGTTTCTGATGCAAAGTCAGCTGTTAATATTATTTAGCTTTCCTTGTGACTTGTCAGTTTTCTCTTGCTGTCCTCAAGATTTTTTTCTTGTCTTTGGCTTTCAGCATTGTTACTATGATGGGTCTCTGTATAGACCTCTTTCTGTTTATTCTACCCAGAGTTCATTGCAATCTTTGGATGTGCAGTGCAGTAGGTAACAGTCCCCAAATATATCAAGGTCTTAATCCAAGGAGGTTGTGAATGTTACCTTATATAGTAAAAGGTGTTTTTGCAGAACTGAATAAATTAAGGATTTTGATATGGAGAGATTATCCTAGATCAGGGATTCTTAACAAGGCGTCTGTGAGCTTGAATTTAAATTAAAAAACAAACAAACATTATTCTTGTGGGGATGTGTTGGTGTGGGTGTGATATAGTTAGTAAATAATACTCAGTATAGTGTGGACTTAGTAAGAGGTCCATGTTTTTCACCTGAATGGCAAAGGGGTCCGTGGAACAAAAAAGGTTAAGAACCCTTGTCCAAGATTATCTTCATGGACTTTAAATATAATAAGTGTCTTTATGGGGGCAGAGGTAGATTTTTCTACAGACAGAAGAGAAAAGGCCATGTGATAGAAACTGAGGAAAGCAGAGTCAGAGAAAGAAAATTCTGTTACTTGATTTGAAGATAGAGTAGGAGGCCTCTAGACCAGAAAAGGCAAGGAACATATTCTCCCCTAGAACCTGTTGAGGGAGATGACTCTGTCAACACACTGATTTCAGCCCAGTGAAACCTATTTCAGACTTCTGACTTCCAGAACTATAAGAAAATACATGTTTGTTGTTTTAAGCCACCAAATATACAGTAATTTGTCACAGCAGCCATAGAAAAAACAATAAATACATAAATTTTTTTCATCTAATTTGGGAGGTTTTCAGCCATTATTTCTTGGAATTATTTTTCTGCTCCTTTATCTTTCTCACCTCCTATTGGTATATCCATTATATGTATGTTGACACACATAATTGTACCCTACATTTTTCTGAGAATTTGTTTACTTTCCTTAATTCTTTTTTTCTCTCTGTTCTTCAGTTTGCACAATATTAGTATTCTTCAAGTTCACTGATTTTTTCTTCTACCAGTTCAAATCCACTGTTGAGCTCTGCATTGGTTTACTATTGCTGCTGTAAAAAAAAAATTACATTTGAAATTATCATCACATCTTCTCTGACTCTGACTCTGACTTTTATACCTGCCTCTTCCATATGTACAGGACCTTTGTGGTTACATTTGGACCATCCAGATAAACCAGAATAATATCATTATTTTAAGGTTTAGTGATTAGCACCTTTAATTCTATTTAAATCTCCCTGGCCATAAAACATAGCATATTCACAGGTTCTGGGGTAATCCCAGACATGTACCATGGACCATATTTGTACATGGACCATATTTGGTGGGATAGGGAAGGGGGAGGGACACTTGTATGCCTACTGCAAGCCTCTCTAGTGATCTTTTTCATTTAAGTTAGACCTTGCATTTAGTTACATTTAAAATAATTTCTATCTGTTTACTTATCTTTGAAGAGACATTTTATTATACTTTTCTTTACTTTTTAAATTATGGTTTCCTTTAGTTCTTTGAACATATTTATAATCCTGCCTTGAAGTCTGTCTGTTAAATCTGACATATGGACCTTCTCACAGGCAGTTTCTATTGCCTGCTTTCTTTTCTCTAATGTATGAGTCATGGTTTCCTGTTTCTTTTTGTGTCTCATAATTTTTTGTTGAAACTTGGACATTTTAATAATGCTTTGTAGCAACTCTAGACAACAGAGCTTATTGTTGCTATTGCTTGTTTGTTTATTTGGTTAGCTGTACTATTTTAGTGAAGTCTGTTTCCCTCACAATGTGAACATCTGATATCTGATGTCACTCATTAGAGGGAGCATCCTTGGGCATGAACAGAGTCACTCTGGGATGACCGTAGTTTTAGCAGGGCTCTATTTAACTGTTTCCCTTCTCTCTCCATTAAGGTGTCTGCTTCTGTTGCCATCACACCCAACTCTTAGGTTCCACATTGCCTGCTGTATTACTTTTTATAATATCTGAGGCATATATTGCTCCACAGGCTAACCCAATTAAGTTTGGACACCTTTGTAGAAGCCATTTTTGAGGCCAGCCTTTGAGATTTGTTCTGAACTCAGGAGAACACTTCCTAGCTGTCTCATTACCTGTTTCTCTCCGATAGACTAGTGGCTTACCGTTTACCTTGTTGGTATTATGGAACTACCAGCCTCCTCTTAATTGCCTACCGTGAATATTTCCATTGTCTTCAAGAGCATCCTTGGGCTTAAACTTCTTCACACTCTCATCCAAGTAAAGCCCATTCCCTGGGGGAAAAAAAAAACTTTAGATCTCTTTTCTTAGTCCAGTCCTTCCCCCTAGGCAAAATATCCGAGCCACTGCTTCAGAGCTGGGGGAAAGGACAAAAGTTCACTTCTCTTGGAGTGACACTTCTGCTTTACGAGCAAGGCACCGGGAGGCCGCTGGTGTTCTGACTTGCCTCTCCCGTGTGGAACCTTTGCCCTACATGTGAGCTGTGGTGAGGTCGAATGGCACTCCAGTGTTCTCAGCCTACAGTGCCTGGGCAGACTCCCTTCTCTTCAAATTAGGGCCATGTGGAGGCATGGAGTAACTGAGCTCTTAAATGCACTCACCTGAAGTTTATCTTCTGTGATGGAAGAGAGGGGAATGATAAATGCTGGGGGAGGGGGAGGGAGCGAGGGAGTCCTGTATTCTTGGCCCACATTCATCCGGAATGGAGCTTCCAAAACACTTGGGATTAGAGGGGGAAGCTGGTCATGGCTCAAATCCCACCGATTTGCTGTTAATGGAGATTTAGTGTATTTTCTTAAATAAATGTGTCTTTATTTTCTGTATGCCTTTAAAACAATTTCCAGAGAATTTGTGTTTACATATATATCATTTTCACCAGTTATGGTTGCTTTTCTGAGGAGCAGGTCCATGGACTTACGCTGCCATTCTGTAACCTTAATTATAGTCTCTGTCTAAATGCTATCCTTATTTTCTCTAAATCTTTCCATTTCCCCTCAAAAGTCCAAAACCCTTTCTGAATGTGACACGAAACTGCTCCTATATAATTTTTTGAAATCCCTATTGGATCTAGGCTTTTGCCATTGAATGCTTGCCTCTGAAAAATAGTTTCTTGAAAGGGCTTCAAGATCCCATTTTAGGATTCAAAAGCTAAACATTGACTTTTTTTTGCATTACATAACAATATGAATCTTTGAAGTGGTGGATGAGGATGACTAAATAGAAGAAAAGTCCTATTAAAGGAGGAGTGAACAAGAAAGAAAAAAATAATGTATTAAAAGGTATAATTTTATCTCAAATACTATTATACTAGCCTATATGCAAATTTAGCATGGTTTCATGTAGAAAACATATCCCTGTAATCACAGTGTGCAAATCAAACTTTTTTCAAACAAATTATACATACATACTTGCATACTCTGCTGTCAGTGATTTTGCAAGACAAAAATCTTTATAAAAATGAATAATCATTTTTAAGCTAGCTTCTACTATAAATGAATATGTTAAAGCAGGAAGTTGCTCTAGTGTAAAAATAGAATGATTTTTATATGAAGATATACTCTTTCCTTCTATATTCGAAGGTATGAGAAATTTTACCCACTTCCAGGACATGTATTTTACAGTATCTAGGGAACAAATTAGTGGCACCTTCAATTTGCAATCTACATTTTTAGCTTCAATGTAGTTATCAGACTCCTTGGAATCTTTCATTCCTTCTCTTATTAGAATCATTCATTCTTTCCGCCCCTGACTAATCCTCAATCAACTTGCTACTAACCCTATCCCACTCTGTCCAGGAGAACTCTGTTAATCTTGCCCACTTTAAGTGAGTCAACTGGTCTTGCCTTCTATTTACCACATGATGGCAGCAGAGTACCATGAAATGCTCACTTGGCCATTAGCTTGAGAGTGGATTTGGGAACTTGAATCTGCCCAAATGTGTACTTGAGCTCTAGCCAAATTAGGTTGATGAGGACATCATTCTAGAAGGGGACTGCTTGGCTCTATAATTTAAAAAGCCATGATAAGATCTGGAAATTCCCCCAAAGACTCAGACATGACTAAAGAGAAAACTCACATATTTTCAGGTAGAATTTTTCATGGTTTCATGTATCTCCAGTTCGCTCCCTTCAAATAACTCTCTCTTTATTAAACTCATCCGACCTACTTGGTCTCTCTCTAACTTCCTCCCAGTAATACGTGATGAGAATTTGGAAGACTTACATTCTGATCACAGCCATGGCATTGATTAGCTGTGGTTTCAGGAAGACATGTTGTTACCTTTTGGGGTCTCCCTCTCATCATCTCCAAAAAGGGAGCCCTGACCATCTCTATGACCCTTTTCAACTGTAATGTTCTATGATTTCTAATCATAAACACCTTCCTTTGATAACTTCCCCTTTTCTAATCTAGAACCACAGATTAGAATAATCTAACATTTTACAATAAATCTAACTAAAATAACCTAACGTTTTAGAGAGGTAGCATGATATAGTGGGTAAGGACATGGATACTGGATCAGCCACTTTTTAGTTGTGTGACTTCAGGCAATTTATTTAAGCTGTCACTGTGCTTCAGATTCTGTAAAATGTTGATAATATCACCTACCTCATTGGGTTGCTAAAAGGATTAAATGAAAATATTAATACATAAAGATATACAAATTGCATGTATTAATATAAAAGCACACAGTAAGTGCTATATATATGCTAACAATCATATTATACATGGGCACATAACTAAAAAAATCTCGTGATTACTTTTCCGATCAATGACAGATAAATAGGAATAAGTAGAGAAATTCTAGAAGATTATACTTATTTTAACCTACTCCCTGATGTCTTTTGGTTTCAGAGCATGCAGACCAGTAAGGTCAGCCTTTCAGAGTAGGAGAAGTAATTTTCCTTCTGCTTTGTGTAATTAGACAAGTTATTGGATAGGAACTTTCCCAGACCCCACTATACAGTTCACTGCCTGCTATTGCCCCAGAATGGTTCCTTTCTTCCACTGAAAACTCTAAGGTCTAAGGTTTTAGAGTAGTCCTCAACCAGAGCAAGGAGGAGAACTTAAGAATCTTTGTGAGTGATGGGAAGGAGAGTGTGTGCAACATGAAAAATGCCCTTAGGAAAGTTCTATCCATATCCCCTAATCCCCACCTCCTGAGAACTATTTTAGAGTCCTCATGAAAATGTTTATATTCTGGGAAGGAGTCACACTTAAAGGAAAGCGGAATTATAAAGAGGAAATTAGAAAAAGGGTGTGAAAGAAGATGGGGACAGGAAGAAATGAAAAGAAATGGATTGAGTAGGTGTGTCCAAACTTGAATTGACCCGACTTCAAGATTTTCTTTAGGTTTGGCTCTGGGTCACTTTTTCCATAACCATCCAAGACTGACCCCTTGAAAAAGGGAGTCAGTCCAGGCAATGGTCCCGAGGGAGGATAACTCCAAACTCAGGTGGTTGAAATATAACTACACCACCAAATCTACCTGCTCATTGCCCCAGCACGGCTTACCTAAGCAGTGCTAAAGTCCAGAGTTTCTCTGCCTGTTACTAATGGCCGTAGGTAGGAGAGAGAAGATGCTGCCATATGACTCATGTTCTCCTCTAAGGTAGGGCTCAGTGACCACGTGTTCTCTGAATGCCAAAAAAACAAGAAAGCAATTTGATAACAAGTCCACAAAGACTACACAAATGCCTTATACTCCGATATTCTTGATAGTTGCTATTGTTCTTTTCCTCCTCCAGCTGACCATGGGTCTTCATTGTTTTTCCAGTTCTTGCAACATCTAAACCTCTACTCCAACCCTCCTTATTTCTCATCCCGTTGTTTACAATAGTTTCCCAGGTGGCTTCCTTGGCTCTAGTCTCTTTTCATGGCAATCCATGCCACTTTTCATGGTTATAATAACTTTCATGAAGTAAAATTCTGACCATGAATGCATATGTAAATAAATAAAATAATTAATAGATGGATGAAGGTCACCATCACTTTAAGGAATTGGCTTGATCTGTTTCCCTGCAGCTTCATCAGCTCCTAAGAGCAGTGATTCTTATCCAGAATATGTGATATCACTTTCAAGGTGCATCACAATAATTGTTAAGACCTAAATTTTGCAAATTAATTGCAACAAGTTAGCTATTTAGTAAATTGGAGCAGATTCAGGATTATCCAAATAATATAGCCATTATGTTCACATATTCGAACCATGATAAAAATTTCTTCAGTGAGACAGAATAAGGTGCAATGATTGCTATCTAGATGGAAGTCAAATATAAGGCATGTCCTAGGAGCCTATCACGTATGCCCAGAAAGGAAAACGTTCAATGCTTATTGCTTTCAAGAAAATGACTTCTTAAAAGAGAGAAAAAGATGTTGACCATGTATAAAAGGGCTTTCATTTTTACAGAATGTCACAAGGCTCTGGTGCCACGTCTTTCCTGTTGTCTAATGCTTATACAGAAATCTACTTCAGGGTACCCACAGAGAAGTCATAATATCCCAAGGCAAGACATTAACAGTCTAGCTAAAGTGTTGGGGGAAACTCCACCTACTTTTCCTTGCCTACAATCTAAAAAAAAAAATTAAGTACTGTCATTTACACATAGATAAAAATATAAGGAAGTAAAAATGATCAAACTGTCTTGGAATGAAATTAAGGTTTATGTCACCCTTGAGAGAGGGGATTTTGTTTTCCTATTTTTATTTTATTCTCTGCTTCTGCCACCCACTCTACCCCATAATATTCAAAGTAGCCTTGAAATTAGGGGAAAAAGTGGAGAGAAAATTTTTAGACTTCCTTTTTCAAGGTTATTAGAATTATAGAATCTAGAGTTGGAAGGGACTGTAAGAGTTCATCTGGACCAGTTCATCCTTGACCTTCAGACTTTGGCAAAGCCTAGTCAAAGATATCACCAAACCCCACACAGGCTGCTCTTCCCAATTTCTGCCTTTATACTTCCACATACTTCCATAATAATGAAAGCTTCTAAAAGTATAAAAACCATTATTGTGCTTTCAGTCGACTTTTTTTTTTCTCAAAGAAGTTGTGGGTTTACAGAAAAATCATTCATAAAATCCAGGATTCCCATATACCACCCTACTACTAACACCTTGAATTGGTGTGATACATTTGTTACTATTGATGACAGCACATTTTTATAATTGAACTGTTAATCCATGGTTTAACTTAGGGTTCACTGTTTGTGTTGTGCAGTTGCATGGATTTTTTTAAAAAATTTTATTCTAGTATCATATATACAACTTAAAACTTCCCCCTTTTAACTACATTCACATATGTAATCCAATGCCGTTAATTATGTTCACAATGTTGTGCTACCATCACCACCATCCATTACCAAAGCTTTTCCATCGTCCCAAATAGAAATTCTGTACATGTTTAGCCTTAACTCCCTTTTCCCTACAACCACTCTGTCACTTAATAACCTATATTCTGATTCTGACTCTATGAGTTTGCTTTTTCTAATTATTTTGTATCAGTGAGATCATAAAGTATTTGTCCTTTTGTGTCTGGCTTATTTCACTCAACATGATATCTTCCAGATTCATCCATGTTGTTGCATATATAAGAATTTCGTTCATTTTTATAGCTGAATAATCTTCCATTACGTGTATATACCACATTTTCTTGGGCTCTTGGGTTGCTTCCATCTTTTGGCAATTCTGAATAATGCTGCTAGGAACATCAGTGTGCAAATATCTGTTCAAGACCCTGCTTTCAGTTCTTTTGGGTATCTGCCTAGAAGTGGGATTGTCGGGTCATATGGTAATTCTGTAGTTAACTTTCTGAGGAACCGCCAAAGTGTCTTCCACAGCAGCACCACCATTTTACATTTCCACCAGCAATGACTGAGTGTTCCTATTTCTCCACAGCCTTTCCAACATTTAGAATTTTCCATTTTTTAAATAGTAGCCATTCTAGTGGGTGTTAAATATTATCTCATTGTGGTTTTGATTTGCATTTTCCTGATGGCTAATGACATTGAGCATCTTTTCATGTGCTTTTTGGTCATTTATATATCTTCTTTGCAGAAATGTCTAAGTGTTTTGCCCATTTTTTAATTGTCTTTTTGTTGTTGAGTTGCAGGATTTCTTTATATATTTTGGATATTAAGCCCTTATCAGATATGTGGTGTTTTAGTTTCCTAGACAGCTTTAAGCAGATACCATGAAATGGATATGCTTGAAAAATGGGAATTCATTAGCTTCTAGTTTGAGGCTAGAAAATGTCCAAATCAAGGCATCATCAAGGTGATACTTTCTTATTGAAGACTGGCTGCTGGCAACCCTTGGCTCCTCTTTCTCATAGCAAGGCAAAATGGCGGCATCTGCTGGTCTCTCCCTTCTCTTCCAGATTTCATTGATTTCAGCTTCTTGTTTCCATGGCTTTCTCTGTCTGTATTCATTCCATTTATAAAGGACACCAGTAAGAGGGTTAAGACCCATCTTGAATGAGGTGGGTCACATCTTAGCTGAAATGGCTTCATCAAAAGATGGCTACTTGCAAAGGGTTTACACCCACAGGAATGGACTAGTTTTAAGAACATGCTTTTCTGGGGGTACATACAGCTTCAAACCACATGTGGTTTCCAAATATTTTTTCTCTTTGTGTAGGTGGTTATATTGCTTTCATGATAATGTCCTTTGAAGCACAAAAGTTTTTAATTTCGATGAGGTTCCATTTATCTATTTTTTTCTTTTATTACTTATGCTTTGGATGTAAACCATTGCCTAACACAAGGTCCTGAAGATGCTTCTCTACATTTTCTTCTAGAAGTTTGATAGTTATGGATTTATATTTAGGTCTTTGATCCATTTTGCATTAATTTCTGTATATGGTGTGAGACAGGGGTCCACCTTCATTTATGCAAATGGAGATCCTGGAAATTTTTCATTTCAGTTATTGTGGTCTCAACTCCTGTAGTTCTGTTTGGTTCCTTTTTAAAATTTCTTTCTCTTTATTGAGATTCTCATAATGTCCATTTATTATTTTCCTGATATCATTTTATTATTTCTCTGTATTTTCCTTCATTTCTTTGAGCATATTGAAGATACTTTTTTAAAGTCTTTATCCAGTATGTCTACAGTCTGGTCTTTGTTGATGTTTCTGGATTTTTATCCTCTTCCTTTAGATGGGCCATCATTTCCTATTTCTTTGTTTGCCTTGTAATCTTTTGTTGCACACTGTACATTTTAACATTTAAAAATGTTAACTCTGGGATTTATTCCCTGAGGTGTTTGTTTCTTGAGCTTGTAACCAGCTGGTGATATGACAGAGGTTTTCCTGAGGGTCAGCCCTCCTATCAGGAAGATCTACCCTGCTATTCTAGACCTGTATCCTTTCCTGGGCTTGTGCTTGCGATGGTTTAGGAGATTCTCTGTTTATAGGCGTGTGAACATCATCTCTACTTCCCAGCAGACAGACCTTCTCCCTATCTGGGTTGCTCCACTGCCAGACTTAAAACAGGCAAACCTTTGCCCCAGGCCATCTGTCTCAGTTGTTTCTTACACTGCTTTCCATGTGGGAAACTGCTTTTGCCTGGAGGGCAAATTCTGGGAAAGGGGCACAGTTGAGAGGAGTTTCCCAAGTCAGTCTTTCCCATCTGGAACAAGGCCAGGGACCCACAATGGGAACCCTGGATGGCCCTAAACTGCCCTGGAAAGATGCTGAGGGAAAGGCCAGGAAAGGTGCCAGGAGCTTCTTCCACCACTCCCCAAAGTTTTACTTTCTTGACCTACCCAGCAAATGCAGCCCTTCACCTGCCCTTCACATCTCTGAGGAAGCATATTGTCTTTAACTCTCCTCCACTACCTTTGTCCAAGGTGAGTTGGAACAACGGCCACCCTCAGAGCTGGGGCCCCAGCAATCCAAAGACACTAATTAAAAGCCGTGGTCAGCGATTGGGCTGTGCCCACCCCAGATCCTGGGAAAATGCATTTCTATGTCCCTTTCTGGTACCAGCAAGCTACACCATGGGCTGAATCTTAATGCTGCCTGACATGAGAGTGGGGGATAGGCATCAGTAACTGTGGTGCCTAGAGAGCAATTTACTGGTATTTACCATAACTTATCAGCCTCTTTCTCCTGTTCTTCTCTGCTACTGTACAGTGTTCTACTGGACTCTGGAGTTTCAAAATAGTTGATTCAGGCAGTTCCTGCTTGTTTAGTAATTGTTCTCATGAGGGACTCATTCCTGGAGCATCCTACTCTGCTATCTTCCCATAATCCTTCTGAGTACAGGTTTTATTAAGAACGACACAAAGGAAGGTTCAAAGCTTTAGCCAAAGTTTTGAATGGATTGTATATAGCATTCACCTCACCTACTTACTCTCCCCTCCCTTTTTTTTTTAATGATTGGCAAATGTTTTTGGCTGGAGAGTTAGGTGACCTCTCAAAAGTTTCTTTGCTCCTAAGCCAGTTTGGGCATGCTGTCTTTTACATTCCATAATTCAGCTTCCATCACGTGTACTAACCTGGCTAGTCTTTAAAGACGGACAGATGGTAACACAACTAGTCCTCACTCAGATTTTTCTTCAGATGTTTCCTTCCTAAGTCATTCCCTCCAGGGCAAAAACTAACCACAAAATAAGAAACCATCAGTCAAACTGAAAATCCCTGACAAACCCCTGTGAAGGTTTCTGGGGATTACAGGTAGGCAGCAATCTTATTCCAAGTCTACCTCTTAGCACACCTGTGTGATGCAATGCCAGCTGACTTAAGCTGACAAGTCATGTATCCAAAGGATTTTCCTTCTTGCCAGAAGTATGTTTTGACTCACTTGATGTTTCTTATGAATTAAAATGGTTCGGAAAAAATTACATCAAAAAGAGAGGGATACCAAGATGTTTGTGTGACTTTCTGTCTGCCAATGTTCAAAACGATGTGTTAGGTGGGTTTAAAGACTTGTGAGCTCCCCATTCATACTATTCCAAGTACAGAGAAGATTTTAAGTTGAGATAAGAAGAAAGGTCAAGTGTTTTTTCTCCACTTAGGTGGGCTGGGGAAAAGAATGGTAGTAATGGTTACCTTTTGACTTCTCCCATCTCCTTGGTAACTTCTGCTCAATCTCCCTACTTCTGGTCACCCAGCAAAATGGTTCAGGCAAGCAGATAACGGATACTCCTTGAAGGGTGAAACACAAGCATTTAACTTCCAGAGCATCATTTAGATGGCTATTTGCTATCACAATACCAAATGCCGAATCTTACTGATTGAAAATCACTTCTTGGCCCACTGTATTGAGGATTCTTGGGTTGAATCTATGTTCAGGAGTAAGAATGGCAAGATTGAATACCAACATATGGGTGCAAAAAGAAGTAATGTCTCATGTGTCAGCTTCATGTTAGTTATTTTATCTCTTACTTTCAAACATTCTTGTACCCATCCTCATATTCCCCCTTTGAAATTGTGGTATTAGCCCCATTTTGCAGGTGAGAAAATTATATGTTTTTGTGTTATTTTCAAATTTTGAAATTCACAAAGGTTTTAGGACATACGTATAAGATCAAGATTCTTCCAAAGATAAAGTTAGGCATAAAGAAGCTTTGAAGGAAAAACAAAATAAAAGGGGAAGGTATCCAAGGCGAATCAATTACAGCCTGAGCAGGAGCTGTAGAGGACAGAAGGGACTTAACTGTCGATGCTTTCTTTGAGCCCCCAATTGGTTCTGGATCCCGCCTTTAGCAGAAAGGTTCCTCAGATGCAGCACCCTTGGGTGAGATAGGAGGAGTGATGTATCAGAAAGATGCAGCAGCAATTCAATAGGTTTTAATTGAAATCCTCGCATATATTTTCTACCTGTTTTTAATCCTTTTGAAGGAAATTAAAGACTGCCAAAATTCATCCTTTTAGAATGAACCTATAGGTAAGGATCCTAAACCTCTCCCTGCCTGCCCAAGGGCCTAGAATAGTTTTGGACAATGGGAATGGTCAAAAAACCCTCGTGAAGGAGATATCATGCCAACTCTTGAAAGCTGCTGTCTTTTTCAGGGCAAACAGTAGTGGCAGTGAAAAGCAGTGCAAAGGAATTCACCAGTGGTATAAGAGAAGAGGAATTTTTTGGAAGGACACATTCAAGCATGACTATGATCTCAAGCCTAGCCAACAGGTAAGAGCCCCCAGAAAACCTGATCCCACATGGTTTCCTGAGAATCACTGGGCAATAAAAACTTGACTCATTCAGAGTATCTATATTATCAGCTCCTGTACTGACCAATGTTATTGATCCTCACCAAACTGAAGAAATCCCTACCTCCCCCATAGCATTAAGCTTAGCAAATGTACCCCCCTCCCCCCTCCCACTATTGCTCAAATCATCTATTCCTGTGAAGATCAAAGGTGACTAAAAACCATTTATACTCAATTTTCTTTCCAATCACCTTTCAGGTATTCTGTAAATGTGGATTAGGGCCAAATTTCAACTATTCCTGAATGGTTTTTCCATTATTAATCTATGCCTTATTTCCAACAAATTGATGAGATTACAATCATCAACAAATGCTTCCTCCCCCGTTTTCTTTTCCCTATACTCACTAGTACAGTAAAACCTCTATTAACCAGAATGTTGGGTTGGAGAGAGAGAGTAATCTGCTTAACTGATTTTAGACAGAGGTTTGATCCAAAAGTTCTACTCACCCCAAACTTAGTTGAAAATTAGTCTGTAATATATTGACAGTTTTCATATCTTATCATCTACCAGGAAGATTTTCTTGAATGATGAATACTTGTGATTGTTTAAGGGTAAATATTCTATTATCAGCAGAACTTAGCCATTGCTCGCGCATCACACAATCTAAGTTTAAACGCTGGCTTTAATCTGTGTGACCTTGGGCAAGGTTAACTGCATAGGTGATTTACTTCTAGGTGTCTCCATTTGGGTGTCTTAAATGAGAACAATAGTAGTTAATCATTCATAAGTATTTTTGTGAGGATTGAGGATAAGTACAGGTATCTAAAGTACTTAGCTTGCTTGATTCCTGGCAGATAGTAAGTGCTCATTAAATATTGCTTTTTATTACAATTATCAATTCTTACGTCCAGGAAGGTGTATGAAATTGGGCTGAATCCATAGTCAGGGCAGAGCCTTTCAAGGATGTTGATATTTGAAACAAATGCTTTACTTGATGTTGTTTTGCTGTAGTTTACCTGTTACTTGTAAAGTGTGCGGAAGCATTCGGTTTAATTGAGGAGCCTATGGGTCTGCTTTAGTGCAGACTTGTTGCACCTTCCCCATGGAGGAGGGCAGCTGTCAAATGTCTGAGTCCCCAAAGTTTCCATCCCTTAATGCATGCACTTTCGAAGAGGGATATAAAGTCCTGGGGATTTATTTTCTGCCCTTCCTAGTCTTCCATTCCAGGAATCCAAACCAAGTGAGATAACCGGTGGGAAAGACTGAGAACTGTTTGTGGGAAAGGTGTTATGGAATTTCAGGGATCCATATTTTGCCTCACTCCTTTCCACAACACAACAACTACAGCCTAGCCTTGGGAAATGCAGATATTTGTCTTTTCTTTTGAAATGATTGGTTTATAGGTATTTATTCCCTATTTCCAAGTGCAGGTAGGAGCTATGCTGGATGCTTTTGTGGATATAGGGATTGTGTTTTAACCCCCACACAATCTAGTTGGGTAAACAAGACCAATTCATGTAAAATAAATCCGAGGCCCAATGAGGCAGCATTCCTTCAAGGGCTGCACTGGTGATCCTGACAGGACTTCAGAGGAGGAGGCTGGAGTGACCAGGAAAGCTTCCCATGGGAGGTGGACATTAAAGGATTTGGAAAGGTTTGAAGAGAGCAGGAAACTCAACTCCTGTGAAGGGTGTGACATGGGCCAGGCATGGGGGGACCAGCTAACCTGACCAGAGGCGAGAATGCATAGTAGAGAGTCATGAGAAATAACATCTTAAATTTCAAAGCACACTTTTTGGGTAATTTGGTATTGTGCATGGCATGCATGTATATATGTATGCACATTATGTTTATCTTAATGCAAAATTACAGAGACATGGTTTCAATCTGAAAACTGTTTTGAGGCTATAAAGACAACATATGCGATAGCACATAAAGTACTCCAACCATGTTTATGCTTTCATTTATTCTTTCCCGTGTCTTCTCTGTGGTAATAGAGGACTGGCAAGCCATGCATAATCAAAAATCACAGAAAATCCTTAAGTATCATTTTAGCCATTTAAGGGACACTGACTTTTACCACTATTCTTTAGCACAACTATGAAAAAAACAAAATAGTTTAACTTATTGGTATTTCCCCTCTGGCTTTAATTCTTCCTTTATCTCTGATGAACAAAAAAATAGTCCAAAGCAGGAGAGATGATTCTTCAGAAGGCCTGGTCCATCTGCAGACTGAGCCTGTCAGCCCCAAAACTGGTTGGGTTTCTCTGAATATGCTCTAAAAGCCCCAGAGCGGTCCAGAGATGATAATCCATCCAGATCATCTCTATAGATGACGCTTAATTCACTGGCACTTCTTCATTTGAAACAAACCAAAAGCAATGTTCCCATAAACTTTCAGAGCTGAAAAAAAAAGGAAAAAAAACTCATTAGGGACAACTGCTGAATCTCTTAGACAGTTGTGTACACTTGAATAGATAAGTGCCATTTGTGGGTGAATTTCTGTGATATTTCATCAATGGAGTTGGTTAGCTCAGTTGATTTAAGGACAGAGTTAATGGATCAATGACAGATCCTGCTCCTACTTCGTACTCTAGAGTAAGATTTTTTTACAGGGCAAAGATAACTCCAGCTAGCAAATTGGCACATATATATCCTAGCTAACAATGAGTGGTAAAAGAGACTGGATGGCTTAACAGAGACAAGTAGGCATTATTGGGAAAAAGTGTGAAATGTGAGGTACTTGTTGTTTGTAGGTCATATTTGGTGTGTTCATAATATTATGTACACATTACCAAAACCAGCATAATATAATTTATAGTTTTGCTGACAAAAGGCTTGATGCTTTTAAAGTACAATCTTCAGGCCACCAGACGGTTTTTCAATAAGTCCAAAAACCATTTTCTATTCTTAGTACTTGAAGCAATACAGACACCGCTAACTCACACAAAAGCTATAGCCCAATATTTCATTTATTTTGCATCTCTGGTGTCTCTTCCCATAGAATAACCAATGTTATAAATAGCAGTTAGGTTCTCAGGTCAACCCACAAAAGTCTATTTAACAGATGGTAGTTAAATATATATTTGTTGAATGAATAAATAAATAAACACTAGCGTGTTCGCCTGCGTTCTGTGTCACTAAAACAAGGGGTCATGTAATAGAGGAAAGAGAATATGATTATTTCGTCTTCCTTTTCAGGGGGATGAAGTTAGCCCGATGCAAAATGTTACGATAAACAAAAGTGCATCTCATCCACTGCTGAAGAACCTTTGCCTGAGCTTCCAATTTGGCTCCTATAGCCACTGTACTTTGGGGACTAAGTTGGGAGAACTCTTCCTCTTTTTTCATGTTCCACAATTATTTACCATCCTTTGTCTCTTCCTTATCAAAACCTACTTCTTTAGTAAAATTGACTTTAATTAGAAAACAGAGAAGACAAGAGTTAGATACAACTAATTCATACTGTGGTGTGACTGACTGATAACGCTATGATCATGCTAAATTATTCAATATTTTAGAAAGTAAGTGTTTATAATCTCAAGTAGATATCCATAGATATTTAATCAGTGAAACAACAAGAAGCAGAAATTTCCAATCAGTTTATGATAGATCAGGGTCAGGAGAGGAACTCATTTTTAACAGAATGGTTTTTCATCTTTTGGACATATCAGCTCTTCCCTGGAAATTCTCCCTCTGGGTCTGCTTAATTCAACCCTTAAAGACCCTATACTGAGGTATAAATACTTTTCCACGTAACTTTCTTTCCCACTATGTCTTAGTGGTACTAATAAATGAGATTATATTTATAATATCAACTTCATCTCTGCACTCTATATGCTGTTTTAGAGATACCAGGGACCACAAATATTATTTTTACTTTTCTTTTCCCGTGTCCAATTCAGTCTTAGCTTTTTAAAGGCCAGGTGGACCACAAATATCAGTAACGGGCAGCGGCCCCTAGAGCAGGCCTGAGCCCTATATCTCCATCCTTTTGAACTTTTAAGCTTTAGTATCCTCATCTGTAAAATGGCGACAACAGTAAAGCCTAATAATTTAAATATGGTGGAGACTGAATAAGACAAAACATACTAAGTCTTTGTGTTATGCCTAGCACATAGTAAAAGCGCATCAAGGGGAAATGGTTCTTGTCATTATTATCCCTACTCACCCCATGTCCTCATCTTAGATTTCCATGCCTTTCCAAACAGTTTATTTCACACTTGGAGGGGGTGTGTGGTTCAAGACCTTCCAAGACTCCGTCCACTGTCTACCACCCACTGTCCATAGACCATCAGTGGCGTATCAACAGGTTTGTAGTGAAGATCTGTAATACAGTAACTCCCTCTGGCACCGATGCTTTGCCATTTCCAAGTCTACTTATATATAGCTTGCCATTCTCCTTCCAGAACATTCTTTTCCATGGCAATTCCAGTTTCTCTCTGGGCTAATTCCCAGTGCCTTCCAGCACCACTGATTCCATGGCAACCTTCAGTTTTTGAGTCCAGAAGGACTGCCAGCATATCCTCTGCCAGGCTAACTGCATGTCAGTGTAAGAAGTGCACTAACCAAAAGAGCCTGGGGAAATCCACCCAAATGGGAGAAAGTGTTTGCCTCTCCTCTGGCACACCCAGGTACCATGCCCTTCCACCTCACACTGTTCTCTTAGGAAAGGAAGCTGGACCCTCTTCCCGTTTTACTCTCAGCTGCTTTAGCCGCAGCAATGCCTGAACTCCTGCTGGTTCAATTTGCCAACTTCCAAGGTCTCTGCAGAAGCAGATGATTGGATATCCACTATACATGGCTATTTTTCCCTTCGCATGTTATATCTGAGCTTTCTATAGCAACTGGTCTTATGATAACATCTGAGCAGGTATCTTTTTTTCTTTTCCTTTATATTAAGCTTTTAAAACTGCTTTTCTAGGCAGGCATGAGCTTTGGTTCTTTCGTCCATATTTATTTATTGAGTATACTCTTATTGAAGCATTTCAAATTGTGCTGTAGAAATACACATTTATTAATACTGCATAGCCAGCATCTCATCTCCCAGTTCTACCGTTATTCAAGAGTACAAATAGCACTTATGTTCTAGTCCTATGTTTTCCTACCCAAGATTTCAGAACCTCTAAGATGCTTTCCCCATTTCAATGGATGGCGTTATTTGGATCCACAAGAATCACTTAGCAGTGGTGCATATCTGTCATGAAGTTTAATAAATATCTTCATCAAATCTCCATACAAAGGCCAAAGAAAACATTAAGGCAAAATGTATCCCCATATAATTATAAGGCTAGGAATAGAGACAAATAACACAGGCAGACATAGTAGATATAGATGTAAAGGAATGTACAGTATATTTTTATTTTTTAAATTTTCATCTTTTTATTAGAGCAGTTGTGTGCTAACAGAAAAATCATACAGAAAGTACAAAGTTACAATTGATGAAATAATATTAATATAACTATACTATTAACTGTTGTCCATAGTTTACATTAAAATTCATCCTTTGTGCTGTACAGTTCTATTTTTTATTCTGGTCACATATACACAACCTAAAATTTCCCATTTTTAACCACTTTCAAATATAAAATTGAGTAGTTTTAATTAACATTCACAGCGCTGTGCTACCTTCAACATTATCCTTTACCAAAACTTTTCCATCATTCCAAATGATGAGAAGTTTACTGGCCCCTGGTAATCTGTATCTAGTTTATGATACTGTAGAAATATGTATTTTTAATCACAATGAGCTTGTGTTCCAAAATCAGATGGAAGATCTTGGGTTGGAAGGAATAGAGGAATAAGAATTTAGAAAGAATGAATGGGTGCTTTCTCTAGACCCTCTAAATACCTCTTTTTAAAAAAAAGCTCTTATTTATATCTATAGGCAAAAATGAGATTTCTGAGATACAATGTGCCACAACCCTAGCAAAGTACCATATCTATATGTTTAATCAAGTATTTATTGAGTGAATGACTTATTTAGATTAACAAACAATATTTTTATTTTTATTACCTAAAAATAGAAGACAAAATAGCCTCAGGCTTCATAAAAGCATCAGAGTTGGGCTGTAGAAATTTCAACATATCCCTCCCTCCGTTATTCTTGTCTTCCTCACCCTCTCTCTTTGACTAGCTTAACAGCTTATGGTAAAGGAGAGACAAAAGCATTTTTTAAACCACGTTGTGAATCTGTGGACAGGTCTTAAGAAAAATGAAGTCAAATTCTCCTACTAGGAATTGTGGATATGTAAATTTCCATTGATTTGGCTAGGTGGTAAGATAAGGAAGCAGCCCCCATATCATGGGAATAAAAATACACTGAGATGACAGATAATTTACTGAGTGTGCATATTTATTTGCATTAAGTAATTAGTATTTGCATGTTTTCCTTCTTCATCTCATTTAAGATTTCCTCAAAGGCAAGGATGAGCGAGACCTTGTTAGATATAAAAGACCAACTTGATAAGACACAGTGAAGATTATGGAAAGTGAAGCCACTGTTTCTAAGTAATATCTCTCTTCAAGTTTAGGGAAAAGACTCATGTAGTTTCTGTAGACTTTTAATTCTGTGCTGTCTGTCCTCTGTGTGACACCTACCATCATCTTTCTTGGGGACTCAGAGAACCCCAGCTACTTACTAGCCCCATCAACATCTACAATTTGAACCTTAAAATATCAACTCTTCCATGAGTAGTTTGTCTTTCGGCAGGGATCAAGGACTTCAGCTGAGGAACAAAGCTCTAACAGTGGAATTTCAGGTGTCAACCAAAAAGGGGAAGTATGATTTTTTAGCAGTATCCAGTAAGAACCACCTGGGTACACCTAAGCCCATGCCTCAAAGCCTATTGTCTGCTCCGCTATATTAGGGGAGGCCGCCCAGCCTTTTGGCTAAGTCAGGGTCTCCAGAAGAGAATTGTCTAGATTCAGCTCTCA